>CAUYRT010046569.1:0-37351 GCA_963574885.1 Lepilemur ruficaudatus | reverse complement strand
GTTGCCCGGGCTAGAGTGAGTGCCGTGGCATCAGCTTAGCTCACAGCAACCTCAAACTCCTGGGCTCAAGCAATCCTTCTGCCTCAGCCTCCCGAGTAGGTGGGACTACAGGCATGTGCCACCATGCCCGGCTCATTTTTTCTATATGTATCTTTAGTTGGCCAGTTAATTTCTTTCTTTCTGTTTATAGTAGAGATGGGGTCTCACTCTTGCTCAGGCTGGTTTCGAACTCCTGACCTTGAGCGATCCACCCGCCTCGGCCTCCCAGAGTGCTAGGATTACAGGTGTCAGCCACCGCGCCCGGCCTTTTCCTGTCTTTTAATCACAGTCACACGGGCAGGTGCCAGCAGCAGCGAATGTCCCACTGCCTGCTCTCCACGGTGGCCTCCTCACTGCTCCTGGTCTCAGTCTCCTGGGGCTTACTTAGCTCCGTAACTATGAACTCTACTTTTAGGAAATTTTTAGGTATTATCTTTTGACCCCGGTAGGATAGACGAGAATTCTGCCCACAGTTGTGATCTCCTGTCTCCTTTACTTCCAATTTTAATTCTGCTGTTGATGATCTTTGAAACTTTGACTAACTTATTAAACCACCGTTCCCCATGCGCTCGATTTTAGGCAGGCCCTCTCTCCTCCTACGACGTAATATAAGGGCCCCTTCTCTTCCCTACATTCCCTCCCTTCCCCTTTGCCACCTCTGGCTGACTTACCTTAATGTTTACAGGCACACCTTGGAGATATTGCAGGGTCGGTTCTAGACTGTTGTAATAAGGTGGATATGGCAATACAGCAAGTCACGTGGATGTGTTTGGTTTCCCAGTGCATACGCAAGTTATATCCACACTATACTGCAGTCTATTAAGTGTGTAATAGCATTGTGTCTGAAAATACAATGTACATACCTTAATTAAAAAACACTTCATTGCTAAGCAATGCTAACGATCATCTGAGCCTTCAGCCAGTTGTAATCTTTTTGCTGGTGGAGGGTCTTGCCTCAGTGTTGATGGCTGTGGACTGATCAGGGTGGTGGTTGCTTAAGGTTGGGGTGGATGTGGCAGTTTCTTAAAATAAGACAATGATGTTTGCGTCATCAATAGATTTTTCCTTTCACGAAAGATTTCTCTGTAGTATGCGATGCTGTTTGATAGCATTTTACCCACAGTAGAACTTCTTTCAAAATTGGAGTTAATCTTCTCAAAACCTGCCTGCCACTTCTTTACCAAGTAAGTTTATGTAATATTCTAAATCCTTTGTTGTCATTTCAACAATGTTTCCAGCATCTTCACCAGGAGTAGATGCCATCTCAAGAAGCCACTTTTCTTTGCTCATCCATAAGAAGCAACTCCTCATCTGTTTGAGTTTGATCATCCATGAGGATTGCAATCAACTTCTCTCAAACTCCTGTTAAGTTGCTATTTTGACCTCCTCCCATGCGTCGTGAATGTTCTTAATGGTGTCTAGATTGGTGAATCCTTTTCAGAAGGTTTTCAATTTACTTTGCCCAGATTCATCAGAGGAATCACCATCTATGGCAGCTATAGCCTTATGAAATGTATTTCTTAAATAATAAGACTTGAAAGTTGAAATTCCTCTTTGATCCATGGGCTACAGAATGGATGTCATGTTTGCTGGCATGAAAACAACATTCATGTCCTTGTACATCTCCATCAGAGCTCTTGGGTGACCAAGTGCATTATCAATGACCAGTAATATTTTGAAAGGGATCTTTTTTTCTGAGCAGTAGGTCTCAACAGTGGGCTTAAAATATTTAGTAGATTATGTTATAAACAGATGTGCCGTCATCCTGGCTTTGTTGTTCCATTTCTAGAGCACGGGCAGAGTAGACATAGCATAATTCTTAAGGGCCCTAAGATTTTTGGAATGGAAAAGGAGCATTGGCTTCAACTTAAAAGTCACCAGCTGCATTAGTCCCTAACAAGAGAGGTGGCCTGTCTGTCCTTTGAAGCTTTGAAGCCAGGCATTGACTACTCCTCTTTAGCTGCAAAAGTCCTAGATGGCATCTTCTTCCAATATAAGGCTATTTCATCTGCATTGAAAATCTGTTTAGTGTAGCCACCTTCATCAGTAATCCTAGCTAGATCTTCTGGATAGCTTGCTGCAGCTTCTACATTAGCACTTGCTGCTTCCCCTTGCACTTTTATGCTGTGGAGATCCTTCCTTCCTTAAGTCTCATGAACCAGCCTCTGCTAGCTGCCAGCTTTTGTTCTACAGCTTCCTCACCTCTCTCCTTCTCGCCTTCGTAGAATTGAAAAGAGGTTGGGCCTTGCTCTGTAGTAGGTTTTGGCTTAAGGGAATGTTGTGGCTGGTTTGATCTTCTGTACAGACTACTAAAACTTTCTCCGTATCAACAATAATAAGGCTGTTTTGCTTTCTTATCATTCACTCGAGCAGCACTTTTAATTTCCTTCAAGAACTTTTCCTTGACACTCACAACTTGGCTTACTGTTGGCGCAGGAACCCTAGCTTTTGGCCTGTCTGGGCTTTTGACATGCCTTCCTCATCATGCCTTAATGATAAGCTTAATCATTTCTAGCTTTTGATTTAAAGTGAGAGGTGACGTTTTCTTTCACTTGAACACTTAGAGGACATCGTAGGGTTATTAACGGGCCTAATTTCAATATTGTCACGTCTCAGGGAATAGGGAGGCCCAAGGAGAGGGAGAGAGATGGGGGCGCAGCTGGTCAGTGGAGCAGTCAGATCACACACGACATTTGTCAGTTAAGTTCACCATCTTATACGGGTGCAGTTCGTGGTGCCCCGAAACAGTAACAATAGTAACATAAAAGATCACTGATCAGAGGTCACCATAATAAACACAGTAATGAAAAAGTTTGAAAATCGCAAGAATTACAATGACGTGACACAAAGACTGTAAAATGAGCACATGCTGCTGGGAAATGGTGCACTAATAGCCTTGCTCGACACAGGGCTGTTACACATCTTCAGTTGGTTAAAAACCCGGTATCTGCAAGGTGCAGTAAAGCGAGGTACAGTGTTGAAGTTGATGGTGTTTAGTCGGTTTTGTAACCGCAATTAGAATTCTGTGCTCTGTCTAGAGTTTGAACCAGGCAAAAATGTAGGGGTGACCTATAGATTGTGGCCTGCACAGACATCTTTCATAGGAAGCAAGAGAAAGCAGCCCTGGCTAGCGTAGGCACAAGTGAGAAGGAGCAGTGAACGCGTGAGCTGCAGGAAGGGGTGGGGCGACGGCAGCCCTGGTAAGGCCCTTCCTTCCAGAGCTCTGGGGTGTGTAGGTCTCAGACCCGTCCCTGGCCTCTGTGCCTTCCCCTTACATCTTGAGCAGGAGGATCACAGTGGCCGTGGGAAATCTGGTCCACTAGCTGCAGTCAGGGGCCCAGGGCAGAGTATCAGGAGCCTGACTGGCAGGGGCCCGGCGTGCCCACCCAAAAGGTGACCCTGTAGCTGTCAGGGAGCAGTGAGTTGGAGCTGGAGCTTGCCCTGCCTCAGTGTCGCTTGGGCACGGGTCTGGGGAGGGGCTTCTGTCAAGCTGCCTCTGATCTTCCTCCTTGTCCTCGCAGCCACTTCTCTGGACGAGCTAACAGCGGGAATCTCCTTCCTTCCTGACACGTTCACCAGGCTGATAAACCCCCAGGAAAACACCTGCAGCTTGGAAGAGTTTGTCGGCCAGCTGGAGCTGTCGGGGTATAAACCTGAAGACGTGTCTGCCGCCTTGGAGATCCGGGAAGCCATTGTGGCCTCGGGTTGTTTCGGGGTTGACAAGGAGGAGCTGCGCAGATGCTTCTCGGCCCTCGAGAAGACAGGCAGCGAGCGCACGCGCACGTTCGCAGACTGCGTCCAGGTGAGCGGCGCTTTAGGCAGAAGTCTCAGCTCCCAGGCAGATGCACTCTGCAAATAGGCTTGTTTCATGAGTGGCCATGCTAAGTGGAGAGGGAAGGACAGTCAGTGCCCCAGGGTACACGGCTAGCTGGTGGCAGCCCCAGGGCCAGACCCAGGCTTTGTCCTGATGGAGCTGGGCCTTGCCTCCTGGTCAGGACACCTAGCACATCAGGCAGGGTAGACCACTCCACTCGCCACCCGTCAGGCCAGCCCCAACAATCCTGGTTCCCAGGCTGACCCAGTGTGTCTCCTGCTTTCCTTAGGACCTCCTGGAGCAACAGCAGGTGCTGGAAGTTGGCGGCAACACCGTTCGCCTGGTGGCCATGGCCGCTGCCCAGCCCTGGCTCCTGCACTCGGTACGGCTAAAAGACAAAGAGGAGGAGGCCGATGCCCAGAGAGAAGACCCCCCGGCCAGGGCCCTGGAGGGGCCTTCCAGTGAGGACAGTCCCCCTGAGAGGCCAGCACCGCCTTCTCAGAGTCCCCAGAGCACCAAGAGGCGTGCCAGCTGGGCCGATCAGAGCGGGGAGGCTGATGCTGAGGGTACTGAGAAGCCACCCGCAAAGAGGCCTGCACTCGAGGACATGCGCTTGGCCCCCAGCCCCAGCCCTGGGTCCCGGGCAGAAAAGGAGGCAGAAACCCAGGCCCCAGCTCTGCCTCCGGCTCTGGAAGACACTGCTGCAGAGGGGGCTGGACAGGAGGACCAAGAGGCTGTTGGGGTGTCCATCTCCCCAGGCCAAGAGCAGCTGGGCTGTCAGGCCCAGCTTCCAGAAGGCTCTGAAGACCCTAGAGGTACCACCTTGTCCCCTACCCCACCCCACTCCCCTTCTCTGCCCTCACCTTGATTGGCCCACACCCCTCCCCCAAGATGGGGGACCTCCTGCCACTAGCCACAGAAGGGCTTCAGCTTTTCAGAGCTTATACCCCGAGGTGAGGAGGACAATCTTGCCTGTAAGTGTATTTCCACTAGAGGGCAGAAGGCCTCCCAGACGCCCACAGGGATCACTGAGTCCCAGTGCAGGCCTCTGGCCCTGTGAAGTGATAGACAGGCAGACACGCCCAAGCTGAGACTCACCCTTCCTCTCCCGCTCAGTCTGGAATCAGCAGTAGCTTTCCCCTGTGGTTTCTCGTGGTGTTCTTGTTCTCCTAGGGGGTTCTGCCTGGGGGTTTTGCACACAGCCCTTGTGGTGAGGGCTTCAGGAGGGAAATGGGGTGTTCACCAGCTTCCTCGGGGCCTGGGAGCAAGCTCTGCCGTTTGCACGCTGTGGAGTGTTCTGGTATCGTGTGCTGGCGTCGGCCTCCAAGGCCCAGCCACCCTGAGGATGGACGCTCTGAGAGGAGACAGATTGTCCTTTTGTGTCACCCCAGACGTGCCCAGCGCACGTTGGGCGCTCGGCGCCGGCTTGGATGAGTGGAGGAAAGGCAGCTCCTCCCACTTTCTGAGTCCCTCCCGTCCTGTCCTCTTCCACCAGGGTTGGCAGAGAGTTCGGGAGCCAGCGCCCTCTCCCAGGCAGCACGGGAAAGGTGAGTATGAGCCTGCCGGGGCCTGGGGCAGGCCTGAGCATGGGGGAAGTTTGTCCTCAGGGTTCCCGACAGGGGACCGAGAGTTGATGATTCACATGAAGGTCTTTCACAGAGACGCCGGCTGGGCAGTCTGCCTGGCACGCCAGCACAGTGGGCAAGGACTGAGTGCGCTGGGCGTTCAGGCTCCCCAATCTGCCTGGAGCAATGGGCTGTGCTTCCAGAACGCGTAGCGTGGGCTGAGAACCCTGAGCCAGGCGCTTTCACGTCGTCACAAGGGTTCCCATCCTACAGATGAGCAGGGGACCCAGAGAGGCACTGCCCCTGCCCCAGCCAGTGTGAGGCCAGATCAGCCCAGAATGCCCGAGTGCTGGTCCTGGCAGCCTCCTCTCCAGAGATTGGCACCTTCTACCTGGGACTGCTGTGCCCTAGGGCTGGCAGGTGGCTCAGAGGCCACAGAAGCCTTTCCGGTGAGGGGACCTCCCACAGGTGTGTGCATTGCCCTCAGCAGGCCAGGGCCCAAGTGCCCTGGGCCCCAGCTCCCAGGAGTTCGGATTTGGCCCCCCCAGAGCCCAGCCATGGCAGTCAGAGCCTCAAGTGTCCAGCTAGTCTGGGGCCTGTGGCACTCCTGGGCCCCATGTGGCAGATCAGTCCCTGGTTTAGTAGCAGAAACCTTTGGTCAGAGGAAAGTGTGTCTGGAACCCCGCAGATGGCACCGAGCAGAACTTATTGGTAATGACTTCTGTGAACTTGGCCGGGGGTGGAAGCAGCCACTGGCCCAGGGTGCCAGGTGGAGCCCTAACACCTGTCCTCCCCTTGCCAGTATGGAGGGACCTGGGGGCCGTGGGCTTATCGTGGTTTTGGCTGCATCTGAGCAGGTCCCCACACGGTGGCGCCCTCAGCTGGCCATCGTGCGTCCAGACAGGAGGGAGGGGGTAGGCCAGAGAACAGGAGACTGACGTTCCCCAGCCCTGAACACGCTGCGCCTCCCTGCCCCCCTGAGCCCTGACGCTGGCTGCTCTCCCCACAGGGACTGTGAGAGCGTCTGCTTCATCGGCCGCCCGTGGCGCGTGGTGGACGGCCACCTGAACATGCCCGTGTGCAAGGGTATGATGGAGGCCATGCTGTACCACATCATGACCAGGCCCGGCGTCCCTGAGAGCTGCCTGCTGCGCCACTACCAGGGCGTCCTGCAGCCCGTCGCCGTGCTGGAGCTGCTCCAGGTGCCGGCCCTGCTGGGGCTCTGCGGGGCTGGGGTGGGTGGCTGGTATGCTCCTGGGGGTGCAGCAGGTGAGGAGGCTTCTGCTCCGGTGTCCCACCTTCCTGCTCGTCTTCAGCTCCCTCCTCCACCCTCAGCAGGGGCCCTGGCTGACAGGTGCCACCTGTGAACTCACTGTGGCCCCAGCCCTGTTCCCAGCGCTCTGCCCGTTCCCGCCGCCAGGGCTGTCCCTACAGTGTCCTTCAGCGGGTCCACGCCGCCACCCAAGCTTAAAGATGGCGTTCCTGGGGCTCTTGCCTCCTACACTTTCTCTGTACCCAGAGTCACAAACCCACAAGCCGATGGGGGCCCACAGGCACATGAGCATCACAGCCCTGGCGGGTGGCGAGGAGAGACCCTGCCTTTCAAGGGCAGCTGCCTCCCACTCGCTCATGGCCCAGCATGCCCAGCGCTCCAGCTCCTCGAGAAGCTGGAAGCTTGAAGTTCACTGTGAAATTTCCTCAACTTTAAAGTGCATACAGGCCAAACAGAACCCATGGAAGCCCATTTGCAGCCCCCTGCTGTGCACCTGTCCTCCCGCGATGGCGTTTCCTGCGGTGGCCCCAGCACTGTACCAGCATTGCTCATGCCACTCGCTCCCCTGGCCCTGCCTTCCGCCTGAACCCTGCTGGTAAATCCCTGCTTACCTCTCAAGGCCAAGTTCAGGTACCCCCGTAACCTGTGTGTCCTGTGATGTCTCCAGGGCCTGGAATCCCTTGGCTGCATCAGGAAGCGCCTGCTGAGGAAGCCCAAGCCCGTCTCGCTCTTCTCCACGCCCGAGGTGGAGGAAGCAGAGGCCCCCTCCAGCCCCAGCGAGAGCCCCACGGCGTTCTACGAGCCCACGCTGGACTGCGCCCTGCGGCTGGGCCGCGTCTTCCCCCACGAGGTTAACTGGAACAAGTGGATCCACTTATAGGGCGCCTGTGGCACCATCCGCCCTCCCAGCCACCGCTGCCACGCGAGCCCCACTTGGTGGTCGGCAGACCCCACTACTGCCCCGGGACATCGGTCTGTGCCGAGCCTCCTGCAGCAGGGGACAATATTCCGGCTAGAGCAGTGCCTGACAGGTCGTCCCACTGTCCTGGAACTCTGGAAAGAGGCCCCCCGCCTGCCTGTCGCCGGGCTCTTCCGGGGCTGCTCCTCGGGAACCTTCTTTATCACACCGGGAGTTGGTGCTTCTTGTCCCAGCCTGGCTGGGACGCGGTGGAGCAGCCGCGGGGACTGTGGCTGTTCCGCTGTCCCCTCCTGTTGCTGTGGTCTCTGCCACTGACTGGCTTGTTTCCTGGTCTCAGTGGAGCTGTGTGCAGTCTCTCTGGAACCTGGGCTGGAGCTGGGTTTGAGAGGTCCCAGAGGGCTTCCGAGGAGGGGCTGCGTCTGGGAGCAGAGCTGCCTCCCAGGCACTGGCCTTCCATGCACACCCCAGCACCATTGTCGGGGACCGGTGGGGCCTCGGGGTTCGCCCCGCCCGTGCACTCCTCATGTTTCAGACTCCAGCCGCCTCGCAGACTCCTGGATCCTTGCGTGCCCAGGCACCACCAAGAGGAAGGGCCTCGTGGGAGACTTGTCACAGAACAAGGGCGCTCTTCCCTGCTGCCGAGGGGCCCCTGCAGAGACCGCAACTCCTCCCCAGGCTGGGACTAAGCCACCCAGAGTGGAGCTGGGGTCCCTTTTCTAGCCTTGCGGGTGACCGGCAAGCCTGCTGGGCTGGGTGCCCGGCTTTCTCAGCCTGACCGACGATTCCCTGCTGGCCCCGAGAAGTCCCTGTAGGTTTTGGTTTTTGGTTTTGTTTGTTTTGTATTTGTTCTTTAACCTTTTTCCTCATTAAAAAAAAAAAGTCCCTCTGGCATGTATTTATTTTTTAATTAAAGTGAAATAAATGCTTTTAGTTTTGTGAGGGTCCTAAAGAGTTGTTGAGTTTCTGGGGGACTACGTGCCTTCAGCTGTGCAACATCCAGGAACGGCGTCCCCAGTGGCACCGGGGACGAGGGGCGGTGCTGGTGCTGAGCATGGAGCCCCAGGCCCAGCTTCAGTGGGCGGGTGGGACAGCCGGCCTTGGGACGAGAGGGACTCGGGCAGCCCCCTCGCCTGCCCCTCAGCCTCAAAAGCCCTCCCGCCTTCCCAGCTGGCACCAGGCCTGTCCCCCACAGAGCAGCTCGCCCACCTGTGCCCAGCAGCTCCCAGCCCAGCGCAGGCCCGTGCTTGGCTCAGCACCGCAGGGCTGTCACAGGTCACAGGTCACAGGCCTGCGGGATGGACGAGACCCCTTGAAGTTCTCATCAGCACCATTGTTCACATTTCTTTTTTAGTTAGTTGCCACCGTTTAAAAAAATTGGAGGTTTCACCTTCTTTTAAAAAAATTCAGATTTCTATCTTCTCATGGAAAGTGGAAAGTTCTAGCAACAGTGGACTTAACCTTCCTACATGTGACAGTCGGAAGTGCTGAGTAGATGCTGCTCCCTGTAGGAGGGATGTGTCCCAGCCTGGTCATCTGTGTCTCACAGCCACCTGCAGCCCCTCTAGGGGACTTTGACCTTATGGCCCCTGACCTGGCCGACTGCCCACCCTGTGCCTCCGTCCTCCCCCTGCCCAGGACCAGGGCCCTGGCCACCCCCGCCAGACCTCTGGGTGAAGAGGGACAGAGATGGCTTGGGGGTCGCAGTCCTGGGGGAGAAGCCAAGGCTGGGTGAGTCTCAGCATTGGCTTTTTCTTTTCTCGTTTTCACTCAAGTGTAAAAAAGAAATTGGTATTTGGGGGGATGTTTTGAGGTGATCAAGTGGAATAACGTATGTGATGTGCTTTGTAAACAGAAAACACTGTACAAATAACCTGGGAGTGCGCTGTGTGGTGGGAGCAAGGTAGCTTTGGGGATCCAGCAAATGTGTCCTAAAATACTGACCCTGACATTCACACCCCAGAGCCTTAGTTTTCACATCTGAAAAGGTGGGGATAGAGTGTCTCCCTCGGGGGGGGCTTCAGGCAATCTGAAGATCGCCAAGTGCCAGCACACGGTAGGGTTCAGCCAAGTTCGTTTCCTTCCCTATGCCCCTGGATGAGGGACAGTGTGGGCACCTGTCGGAGGTGGGACAGAGTGGAGGGGACCTCAGGCAGAGAGGGCTTCCGGGATCACCACCCCACATCGCCATGGCCATTCTGCCGGAGGATCGCTGGTCCCTTCTCCCACCCTCTGCCGTCATGAAACCCGCCATCCACCCACCCCTCCAGGCGGCTCTCTGCCCTTCCCAGCTCTGCAGAGGTCTCCTGAGCTGAGCTGCCCTCAGGGGCCAGGCAGGTAACAAATGAGAGGCAGGGAGGGGCTACTAGGGAGTGGCAGCGACTGTGGAAAACTGAAGTGCGTGTGCCCAGGCGGCCGAGGAATGCAAATTTAGAGAGGTGTTAAGTACTGACTACCCAATACAGCCCACAAAGAGGCAAAAATGGATCTACCGCCCCTTTGCAGCCACCGCGGAGCAGGCTAGGTGCTTGTTCCAGGTCACCCCTCCCTGTCATTTCTCCCTCGGGGAGGGTGCAGCCCAGATGGGCACAGACACCCTGGGCTTTGTGTCCCCAGGTTCCCCACACTCCGCAGTCTCGTCCTCCAGACTCTTAACTCTTTTTCTTACCTCACATAAGCAGTATGTGGATCCGCTCTCTTTTAAACACTTCCACTACAGGTCTGGCTGCAGCTCCGCCCCTCTCCCTCGGGCTCCTCCCAGACCGGTCTGTGCATTTACATCCGCATCCCTCTGTGCAGCCCTGGAAAAAAACGCGGGCCTGTGACGCCATGCGACATAAAACGTGCCCTGAGAGCAGCTCGCTCTGCCAGGCAGAGACACCCTCGCACGCCCTCTGCTCAGCCGCAGGAGTCTGCCCAGGGCTGATGGCCTGGCGCCACCCGCTCTTTCCTAATGGCCTCCCCTCTTCCCCCGCGTCGTGGCGTATCTCTTGGGCTCGGTCTCCTCCTTTCTCCAGGCTTCTCTCAGATCTTGTTCGGCCTGTTGCCGCCGCCAGTTCCCTCTTGCGTGCCCATCCTCCCAGCCTCAGAATGACTGCACGCCCTTGTTCTCCGAGCACTGGCAACCATCCTTCCTGTGGGCCTTGCCACTCTTCCGCCGGGGTTTTCCAGCTGCGCTTGCACACGCGTGTCGCGTGTGTATCTCTGTGTGTACATGCACCTATGTATGTGCTCGCCCGTGGGTGGGCGTGCGATCGCCCTGCTTCGCGGGAGCTCCACCTCCCGGCTCCCAGGGCGGGTCCACCCACCAAGGGTAGCAGTCAGCCCGGGCTGACTTACAAAAGACGCTGCAAGGTCGCCTTCTGTCCTCCTCACCCACGTTCCCGGCTGCAGAGGGCTGCTGTGACGATTGTCTGGGGTCCCCCGTGTGAGCGCCGGACAGATCCACGTGTGTGTCCCCTTGCCCGGGACAGCGGAGCGTGCGCGGGCACCGCCTCCAGCCCCACGGCCGGTTCCAGCGCTCGTCAGCAGGTGGCGCCAGCGGCCCACGCGTCTGTGTTCCCCGCCGTCTCATCGCGGTCCCCGCGCCCGACGCTCCTTGCCCACTCACCTTTGAGGGGAGCCCAGCAGAAGCTGACTGCAGTCACAAAATTTGACTTGTCATAAAACTGATGATATAATAATGATAACAACATTTTCTGAGCTCTTGCAACGTGCCATTCGCTGCTCTGGGCACTTTACCCAGGGGAGCTCCCGGTCTCACCGCAGCCACAGTAAGTCTGCTAGGTGTACCCACTTCATGTATGAGGAAACCGAGGCATCGGAGGTAGAATAATTTCCACGAGGCTGGAAGCTACGAAGTGGACCTGCTGGCATTCCGCCCCAGTGCTCTGCCCCCAACACCGCCTTCCCGTGATCGGGTTTGCTTTGGGGTGAGGAGCCCCCCAAAAGAGCAGAATGTAAGGGTTTCTTATCTGGGGACATCAATTTTGGAAAGAAAAGCCTTCACATTTGTCGCCCTAGGGATGGGGGCCACCATGGTCGCCCCACGGTCTGACCGATGGCGGAGGGGCTCTCGCCCTGGGGACACACTTCCCAGAAGGCTGCCTGTTCCGTCCTCACGTCCCAGTCTGCGGCCTTTCCAGGTCCAGGGGCAGATGGTTCCCTCCCCTCTGCCCACTGCTTTGCCAGTCACTGCTCTGCCATTCATTCATTCATTCACTCATTCATTCATTCACTCACTCTGTATTTTTGAGCACCTGCTGGTGCCTGGCCCTGCCCTCGTGGGCTGGACAGTGAATGTGTCGGGACAGCGAGGGGCGCAGGGTACAGAGCAAGAAGTGCGCCGGGAGAAACAAACCTAGGTCAGTGGGTGTCGCCTTTGGAACAAGGGCCCAGCCCCGGGGCCCGCTGAGGAGGGGACACCTGAGCACAGGCTTGGCTCCCCCCCCCTCCTTTTCCACGAACGTGCCGGTGTTTCCTGACGGCAGCGCCCCCTCCCGTTTTCTTCCTTGCTGGGAGTTGATGCTGCTTCTGCCCTTTCTGTTGACAGGATGGGCTCCCAGGCGGGGCGCACAGGCCCACTGCCCCATGTCCCAGCGGACGTCCCCTTCCTGGTTTCTGAAGACACATCTGGGGCTCTGATGGGCTGGGGAGGGCTGAGCTGCACCCCACCAGGCTCCCGTAAATAGTCTTCCCGGGTAGGTGGGAGGAAGGGGCTCCCCTTCCAGCAGGGAGGCCCACAGGAGTGCGGGACATGGACTGGGGCGGGCGGGGACTCTGGGCGAACCACTGCCTGTCCCTGGGCCCCCACTTCCCTCCCGCTCCTGCCCTTGTTAGAGCATCTGGGACGCCCAGACGGCATCGTCGGCCGACCTTGCGGTGACTGTTGGCTGGGAGCTGGGTTCTGGGTGCCTTGGATCCTGGCAGAGGGCGACTCAAGCTTCCTGGCACCAGGCTGGAAGCCTTTGAGAACTCTCTGCAGAGGGGACCGGGAAGGGGTGAGGCCACAGCCCTCTGCTCCTCTGCCCCCGAGCCCAGCTCCAGGGGACGCTAGAAAGAAGGAAACCCACATCTAAAGAGGGGCGGACCCCACCCTCTCTGTTCATCCCCAGAGCAAGCTGAGAGGCTGATTCCTGCCGCACCTTACAAAGAGGAAGCAGGCTCAGAGACAGCAGGCGGCTTGCTCCAGGTCATTCATGGGAAATGCTAGATTAGAGCCTGGTCCTCTGGTCCCTTTGAATGTGGCCCTTCCTCCGGACAGGAGTCTCCTTACCGCTGGGGTGATGCGAACATAAGGCTGGAACTCTTTCTGCTGCAAGTGACGGAAACTCACCCTAAGCCAGCATAAGCCAGAAGCGGAAATGCACCAGCCCATGGGTTCCGTCAGGATGGGCTGGGTTATGCTGTGGTGACAAACAGCCCTCATCACAGCGGCCGGGAACAAAGGGTGGGTTTCTTGCTCACAGTACATGTCCAGCACAGCGGAACAGGGAGCTCCGGCCTGTGTCTCCTTCCCAGAGCCCAGGCTGAGGGAGCAGTCACTTTGTCAATCACCACTGGTCGCTGTGGCCGACGGGAACACACTCTAGGGGGCATCACGACCATCAGCAAAATGCTGTATCTGGAAGTGAGCCTTGCCACTCCTGCTCACAACTCACTGGCCGGTCTGTCATGTGGCCCTGTCTGATCACAAAGGGCCAGGAGGTACAGTCCTGCCATGTGCCCAGAAGGCCAAAAGCTGAAACTATTTAGTGGCTAGTGTAATGACTTCCTTACACATGTGCCTGAAGAGTCCAGGAGGAGGAATATGCTTTCAGGCATGGCTGGATCCAGGAGCCCAAGAGATATCACCAGGAATATGTCTGCATCACTCAGCTCTGCTTTCTTGGGTGTTGGCTTCATCTCAGGCAAGCTTTCCCCTCCTGGCGCCCTCCCTACAGTTCAGTGAGCCCAGCAGAAAGAGAGCATGGACCAGCTGGGATCATGCATCTGTCCCCGCACTGTACTGTTGCCAGGGGCATGGAAGGCTCTGTTGGCCAGGGCTGGGTTACGTCGCCACTTTCAGAGCTGTATCAGCCACTCCCACAAGGCTCCTGTACAAGAGAAAGCAACAGGGCACCCACAGGTATTTACTAAGTTTCTTACCTTTTGGTCTAGGTCCCTTCCAGCAGAGCCAGGTGACCAGAGTTTAGGGTCTGACTCTGAGCACTAATTCAGTGTGTGGCCTCAGGCAGGTCACCAGCCGTTCTGTGCACTCAGCCCATCTGTCAGATGGAACCCTGTCCCCCCAGAGCCTGCAGGTGGCAAGGAGCGGGCTTTGGCCTCCATGGTGGGGGTGTTGCTGTCAATCCTCCTTCCTCTTAAGAGGTCGTTGGCCATTCTGGCCTGGACGCTGAGGGACAAGGAGCCGCCTTCCCCACTTGCTCCCTGGCTCTTGGTTACACCTCCAGGCCTTTGCCCAGGCTCTTCCTTCTGCCTGGAATAGCTGGTGCCCCTAACAACTACTATTCATTTTTCGAAGTCCCACAAACACCGCCTCCTCCCTGAAGTCCCCTGTGATGTCTCCACTGGGCCTCCAGCGGCAGCATGCCGGGCTGGCTCATACTGGCAGGAGAGCCGACCCTGCGCGTCTCTTCCCAGCTCTGGAGTCAAGTTGGGAGCTTGAACGTGGCCACGGTGCAAGTATGTATGCCATAGAAATAAGCAAACGCTACAAGTTAGGCTTTATTGAGTGCCTACTGTGTACCAGGCTGGGACTAAAACAATGAACAAGGCAGACACAGCGGCCGGCCTCGCGGAGTCGTGTTCGCTCTCCGTCTTGGCATCAGCAACAGTTTATCTGTCTGTCCATCCAACCGCTCTTCCTCCAAGCTTTTCACCATCCTTCCATCCATCCACCCTCCATCCCCCCACCTACCTGCTAATCCCCCCTCCAGGTGGGCCGGCTCTTAGCTCCAACTTTTTGCACCCATGTTTTAGCTGAGTCCCCTTCAAAGGTGACATTTTGAGGAGCCTTTTCTGCCCCAGGCCAGAGCCCCAGGCCCGGCCTCCGTCAGTCTCGGGTTGTCCCTTCCCCCATGCCCCGCTGGCTGAGCTCTGCGTGCAGGAGCGCTGAGCTGCTCCCCAGAGAGCCCGTGGCTCCAGTGGCAACCTGTCAGCCCCCAGAGGGTGTGAAAAACCACAGCACACCTTGTCCCTGGGTCTCTAGGGTGCTGGGGGGAGGCTGGTGAGGTCTGCTCACCCGTGCAGGGGCTGTGGTTTCATACTCATGTTTCCGTCTGAGTCTCGCACACCCTGACGCCAAGTTCATTGTCCCAGTATGCAAACCATCAGTATTCTAGAACTTTCCAGCCTCATGCCAGGCACCACCAAGGACTCTCAAACATCCAGTGACCTCTCCAGACCACCCCATTTTACAGGTTAGTCATGGAGAAGCTTGCGGCAGGACTGACTTCTAACCTGGCCCCGCTCCCAAAGCAGAGACCAGTCAGGGCTATTTCTTTTAGGTGGCGCCCTGCAGCCTGGCCCCTGGGGGCGCGGTGGGGCCCGGGTGGGCCCAGGCCTGGGTGGGAGGGTTCCCCTCGAGGCTCCTGAGCTGAATCACACTCTCCGCTGCCTTCACCCTGCTTGGCCTTGAAAAAGCCAAGCCACCTCTGAGATGGGCACCCTTGGAGGAAAAACAATCTATTTTCTTTAAGAAAAAGTCATGAGTTTTATACAATACCTAGCACCTAGATCTGGCTTCTGGACTGCACTGATGTTCAGTGAGGTGTCTCCGAAACCACGCTAAGAAGTATTTTATTAGTCTCTTGATTCACATTCCAACAGGTTTTCTGAGAAATCATAGACAAGCAACTTGACCGCCCCCCGACTCCCCAGGACGAACAAGTCCGGGGCCAGGAGTGAGCAAGGGTGACATGTGGAGCTGGGAGTGACCTTATCACCCTTGCCATTCCTCCTCTGCCCCACCTCGAGTGTCCTGGGGAGGGCCGCATGGGCCTCGGGCCTGGCAAGTACTCTGTGCTCAATAAATAGTTCTTGGGTGCTTTGGGGGAGGTTTTTTCCTTCATGGGCAGCAGAAGCCAGGAAAAGAAATCTTGGTTGGTGGGGGACCGTTTCTAAGACACAAGACTGATTGATTTGAAGCCTGGAAACCCCCTTGGTGCCCCTCTGCAGGGTGGGACAACCCCGCAGGCGCCCAGGCTGTCACCCTCGGCTGGTTTTCTCACCCCCGCCTGCCTCCTGCACAAGCCGTGGTCCTGGCCGCAGAAGGAAGGAAGCTGACGTTTACGGAGGGTCCGTTCTGGGCTGCACACTGTACGTGGGTGACCTGGCCCGTGTTCTCCAAGGCAGGCCTTGCCATCCCCATTGTCCAGACAAGGAAACTCTAGCTCAGAGAGGGGAAGCGACTTGCCCGAGGGAGCACAGCCAGGAGGCATCAGAGTTGGGATTCAGACCTACGTCCGTGGGTCCCCCAGTCCTTCCCACCCTCAGGGTCACTGTGGACACACTCCATCCCTTCCCCTTGCTGCTGAGAGGGGACAAGGAACAGTGCAGACTTCTTGTGGCTCCTGGAGCAGAACCTGGAGGGCTGTGCCTGGTGTCATTCCCTGATCCCAGGAGGTCCCAGGGGTGACCCTGGAAGGGAGGGAGTCTGTCACCTGTGTACCACCGGCACACCTGCTGCTCACACTCGTGAGCTGCACAGGCTCAGACACACGTGTGCAGGCAAACACATGGCATACCATGGGCATGCTCTTGTGTCCGTGGGCACATGCAGTGCACACACATGGACACACCAGTGTGCACCTGAGCCACACATGCACAAGTGTGTGCATGCATGCATATGTGTGCATGTGCATGCACATTCATGTACACACACATGCACACATACATGCACATGCACACACACACGTGCACATGCACACATACATGCACACACATGCACATGTGTACACACGCTGTAAACATCAGGCTCAGATGCCCATCAGGGAGACCAGAGGCTGCAGGTCTCTTCACATTACAGCCCAGGTGACCGTGTCTCTGACTTGGGGCCCAGTGGCCTGGCCCGCTCCAGACGGCCAGTCAGCCGTGTTAGCTGGCCTGAGGCCCAGGTCCTGAAAGTGGGGGGGCCATGACCACCCACTGGCGGAGGTAGCTCCTGGGGGGCCCTTCATCCTTGGGGCTGGCAAAGTCACACTCCACAGGGCTGCCACAGTCAGAGCCCGCAAAGCCGCTGTCAAATGTGTCCATGTCCAGGCCGACTGGGGGCGAGCCCGCCTCACTCTCCGAGACCTCTCCGGCCGGCCTGTCACCCCAGGGCGGCCCCACGTTCCAGCCCTCCCCGTCTGCAAGGGGCAGCCTTAGCCTGTCCAGGAGGCTGCCCATGGTCCCTCCCAGCCCAGGGCCACCAGCCGAGACGCAGCCACAGGAGAGGACAGTGGTCCTTGTGACCGAGAGTGGGCCCTCCAGGCCTGGGCCAGGCTCCAGGCCAGCATCCAGGTCCAGGGCTGGGTAGCCATCGTCCCCACAGCTGCAGGGCCAGGAGCCCGGCTCCTCTGCGTCCGCGACAGTCACTGTGTCAATGGACACGGACACCAGGCCATACGGCCGGTCCCTCTCCTCGCTGCAGGCTGAGCCCCCTGGGCTGTGGGCCGCGGAGGGTGCGGGGCCCCAGCACTTGGGCTCAGGCGCGCCGTCGGATTCCAGCAGGTCTGCCAGCTCTGGCAGCTCGGTGGGCCCCGGCCCCTTGGCGGGACTCCGCGACAGGCGGCAGTTATACACCTCCAGGGGCGAGGGAGCTCCTGGGCTCCAGGGTCCCAGCTCCAGGCTGGAGGCAGTGAAAGGTGCGCCCACCCATTTCTGTGAGAGAGCAAAAGAGAGAGTCAGGGACAGGGTGGGGTGAGGTGAGGGTATAAAGAGACAGACACAGAGACAAAGCAAAGGGACAGCAAGAGACAGGGACAGAGAGACAGAGACAGACAAAGACACAGCAAGACAGAGAAAGGCAGAGAGGAACCAGAGCCATGATGTGCCCCTGTCCAGTGGGAGTCCCTGCCACTGTCCTCTCCCCACTCTGGGCCTCAGTTTCCCCACCTGTAGCAAGGAGTTGCTGCTGCCCCAGCAGCCTGCCCACTCAGACAAGCGGTGGTCCTGTGGCCTGGGCAGGGGACAAGATTCCCCAGTCTAGGGGACATGGGGGCAGGGGGGCCTGAGGTCTGGGTGACAGAGCCCCTACCCCATCCCTTGCTTTACTGCCTCCTTGAAATTTCTTGAAACCCAACATTCCCCTGTTTAGGTGTCCCCACCAGACTGACACTCAGCCAGGGCAGAAGCCCCATCTCTTCAGTCCACAGCTGTGTCCCCAGTGCCTGGCACACAGTAGGTGCTCAATAAATGTTTATTCACTAAATGAATGAGTGGAGTGAATCGAGGAAAAGCCCCTTGGAAAGGCCTTTGTGCACTTTGTAGGTAAAGGCTGTGGGCGATGCTAGCCGAGGCAGTGGCCCTTAAGCTTTGAGGACCCTCCTCCCTTCCCTTGCCAGGAGTCCCACTCCTGACACAGGAATCTCCATCCAATCAGCAGAGAAAATCCCCAGGGAAGAAATCTCCCAGTTTTGACCTGATCTTCCTCAGAAAACTCATCTCAGAACCATGATGTAAATTCACTGGTTTGAAGTCACTTCTAAGCTGTGTGCCCTTGAGCCAGTTACTTACCCTCTCTGGGCCTCAGTTTCCTCATCTGTAAAATAGACCTAATAGTAGTACCCACCCATGGGGCTGTTGTGCAGGTTAAATGCGTTAACACTTCTGTAGCTCCTAGCACAGCGCCTGGTACATGGCAAATGTCATAAGAGTACTGGTAAAATGACAAAACAAATGTGCTATTTGAGTTTTAGGGAAGAGGAAAGGGTGACTCGCATGTGGGTTGGAACCCAGGTTCCTCCCCTGCCCTGCTTAAGTGGCTGCCCCTCTCCGAGCCTGGGTGTCCTCATGGGTACCCTGGGGATAGCGGAGTATCCACGCTGCAGGGGCCGCTGTGAGGGCGAGAGGAGGGAGGGGGCCTGGCCCAGTGCCAGGCAGACAGCAGGTGCCAGTCCCCGCTCCAGTGGCACTGCCTGGCTGCCGGGCTGGGCGGGAGCAGGTGGGGCTGCCCCTCCCCCCACCACATCCTCTCTGCGGCGGCCCCTCCCTCTGCTGCAGGGTGGCTGAGGAGCCCTAACCAGGGGAGTGGCAGCTTGGCCAGGGTTGGCGTGTGGTGCAGATGGGGACAGACCCTTCCCAGAACCCGCTTCCTCTCCTAAGAAAGGATCCAGGGGGCCTAAGAAAGGATCTGGGGGCCAATGTGTGACTCGAGGGACCAGGCTCATGCCCAGTTTGGCTCCTGGGGCTGGGCATCGCTGCCTGATCTTGGTTAATTCTTATGCCAATTCTGCACCACGGGAGTGACTGTCTGCACTTTACAGATGGGGAAACTGAGGCTTGACTTGAGGCCTAGCTGGGACCTGGTGCTCTGGGCCTGCAGGGTGAGCTGCGGCTCTGGGGTGAGGGTGGAGCAGGGCTCCCAAGAGAAGGAGCTCAGGGGGGCTTGTCGCACTCACCTTGAAGTCCCCTCTGTGGCCGTCGTACAGGGCCTGGAAGAACTGCTCAGGGCTGGGCACCGGCCACACCTTCTCCCACAGCCTGAGGGGGCAGAGACAGGATGAGGCCCCGACAGCACGAAGAGGGCAGCGGCTGTCCACTCAGCCACCCCAGCTCCATGCCTCCCTCCCCTCCCGGGGCTCAGTTTCCACATCTGTAGAGTGGGAGCAGCGAGTCTCCCTCACAGGTTCCTGAAGACCCGTCGAGGTGGTGGGCTTGGCTGCCCACCGCATGCCGGGCCAGTGCCGCCCCCATTCTGAGCCTCCGTGTCCTCATGGACAGCCAGGGACGTTGTGTGGTTGTCATACCAGCCCCTCCATCCCAGCCGCTGGCCCCAGATGCCCCTCGGGCCTCATAGCTTCAAATTCATGGGATAAAATCACAGCGGAAGGTCCTGTTTAAGATGACAGGGTTTAAGTCTTGCCTCCTCCACTCTACAGCTGTGTGACTTTGGGCAAGTTCCTCGGCTGCTCTGTGCCTCAGTCTCCCCACTTGTAAAATACGGGTAACTGCGGTGTGTCACACACACAGGTGAGCACCCTGCACAGTGCCCCAAGCATGGTAACTTCAGTGGGCTGGGTATATAGCCATCATTGTCATCACTGTCATGATGACAGGTGTGTCCCCAAACCCGGGGTGGGTCATAGAGGAGCTGTGGCCCAGGCTGACCACCTCCCTGTCTCCTTGATGTCCTGGCCTCACCTCCAGGATGGGCGGGACTTCACGCTCCAGACGACAAGGCTGCAGGCCACGACGAGCAGGAAGGGGAGGAGCAGGAGGTGACGGTCCCAGGCCTCCTTTGACTCTGAGCAGGAAGCATATAAAGGGTTAAATGGCACCAACTCTAGCAGAGGCCACACGGGGCGGTGTGTCGGGAAATGGGTCTGGGGTGGAGCAGAAGAGGTGGGGAGGCTGCTGGAGGCTTGAAGTGCAATGGATCTGGGTGCAAATCCTACTCCCCTCTCCCTGACCCAGGCAAGTAATGTCATCTCTCTGAGCCTAGGTTTCCTCATCTGCAAAATGGGCATAATGATTCTCGCTTCAGAATCAGGAGGATCAAATGCCTAACAAAAGCAGCAGCCAGTGCCCAATGCAGGGCCTGGCCAGCAGGGGCTCCAGAAATGTTGAATGGCTACAGCTGGGGATGAGCAACGGAATGGACACCTCCCAGCCGTGCCAGAAAGCGCAGGGCTGGGGTGGCTGGACTGAGATGAGATTTGGTACCAGGAGTGGGGTGTCCACACCAGCTTCACACCTACCCTCCGGCTGGGTCTGAAAGATGACTGGGTCACTCCACTCGCTCCAGGTCCCCTGGAAGGAGGAGCCGGGCCGGGGCCCTGCCCGCACCTGCAGCTCATAGCTCGAGTCTTTGCGGAACTCCAGCGGGAGCAGGGAGACACTTCTCGAGTCCACCGAGATCAGCTTTCTCCTCGGACTCTGCCAGTACAGGGAAAGGGTGCCTGGGGTCGCGTTCAACCAGGACGGCCCCTGCCTCTGGCAGAACCACCCCTTTGCCAGCCCCTGTCAAAGGGGCTGTCTCTTCCTCTCCCACCAGAATCGCGCCACCCCTGAGCCCCGGCCACTCAAGCATGGGTAGCACTGACTCCGTACAGCCTTAGTCTTGCCTACAGCACGACCCTTTGTTCTCTTTCTCTCTGATCCCAGCTTACCCACTCGCAGACCCTTCCTGCTAGGACTGGGATGTCCCAGGAGAGGCAGCAGTCTGGACACATTCCAGACAAAGGACACTACTGGAATCTCAGTTGACATGTTGACATTCCCAATAGTGGGCATTTCTGGAAGTCTACTATAGACATCTTGGCAATGGGCACCTCTGGAAGTCTTCCACTGGGGACATTCTAAACCATGCCATTTATGAACATCTTCGACTGGATAATTCTAGAGGATTCTAGAGAATTCTAAAGGATAGTTCTAGATAAGTTCTAGATAATTCTAGGACTCTTCAGCTGTGATTCCTAAATAGGGGGCTGGAAGGACACCTCTCCAAGTCTAAAACAATGGACCCTCTACTACGGGACCTTCTTAATTATTCATATTTCTGGAACTCTCCCACCATGGCCAGACTGAGCCAGTGGGAAGGTTCCCAACTGCCCCATTTCTGAAACTTCCTCCACTGTGACTGTTCTAGACTCAAGACGGAAGCTGGGGAAGTGACTGACGGTCCCTTCCTTCCCAGCGTGCTGACAAAGGAGACAGGGACAGTGGTAGAGACACACACAAGGGGTCTTCTGCCCCAGGAGGAAGTTGGGAGAGGGCAGGGCAGGTGCCGCAGGGAGCACTCACATCCCCGGCGTGCCCCAGGTTTCCGGTGTCGGCCATGAATGCCGAGGCTCGCCCGTCCCTTGGCCTGCTCCCTCCCATCCGGACGCCCTGGCCCTCCCCACGCCCAGCGCCAGGCAGAGCCGCGGCCTTCCTCACCAGAGCCCAGGGGTCGCCCCGGTTCCTGTACTGCAGCTCGTACTGAAGCTTGCCCTTCAGCGCGTAGAAAGCAGGGTCTTCGTAATCGGAGCGCCAGGACACGTTATACTGTTCTGAGAAGGTCACGGTCACGTTGAAAGGGGGAGCCGGCTTGACTAGGTGGAAAAACCCAGAAAGATAAAACAGGACGGGATGTTGCTGCAGGTGAGGAGGATAGCCCGACCCATCGTGTGTGAGATTGGGACTAGCAACCCTGAGTGACTTTGGGCAAAGCCCCCCCGGGTCTGGGCCTCAATTTATTCAAGGAAAAATGAGAGGTTTGGATCAGATCAGGTTGCAAACACAGAGGCGGCACAACAGAGACGGGTGAAGCAGGTTCGGGGACGTGGAGAAGCGCGTGCTCCCAGGCTGGGTGGCCGCTTGGCGCAGGCCTGCTGCTGAGGCTGTCCCAAGCGTGAACGCTGACCACAAGGCTGCCGTTTCCCTCACGCCTGCCCAGCTGCCCTGCACAGGGCCGTGTGACACCTGCAGTGGCCCCATGAGTTGGGCTTAACCGTCCTCAGCTTTTGGATGCCTTCTAGCGAGTGCAGGGGCCGAGCTCTGGGCCGCCACCCCAGTGCGCCCCCAGTCCAGGGTCAAAGCCGGCACTCCAGTCTCGCGTTAGCCTAATTTAGCCATGTGAACTTGAGCAGGACGCCGGGTGCCTTAATGTCCTCTCCGTAAAATGGTACTGGGTCCTGCGTCACGGGAACCAAGCTGAATGGCAGACGGCGGCCATTTCAGGGGGACCACACGACAAGTGTCCCGGGAGCATAAGGAAGGTGGCCTCTGCCTCCAAACCCACCTCGCCCGCTATTTGCCCCCGTGCAGCGGCCTGCACTCTTTCTTCCCTCTGCCGTCTGTTTACAGCCTGCCCCCTGCCCTGGGCTCTCGGCGTCTCGGGGCAGCGGGTTTGTGGGCCTGGCCCCATCTGTGCCCACAGCTCCTAGAACACAGCCCGGCGCACAGTAAGCCCTCAGTAAATATTTGCCAAATTAACAAATGAGCCTTTAGGGGCTTCCAACACGGAGCTCCGAAGCAGCTCGCAGTTGTGAAACTTGCGCTGCGGGCTGTCCCCATGGCCCGGGCAGGAGAAGGGGCACGTTTTCTGGAATGTCGGAAATGGAATTCTGGAATGCTGGATGGCTGCCATTGCTATTTCAGTGATGGGACCTTTTTGACCCAAATGGTCCCTGACCCCTCTTCTCTCTTCCCCAGGGCAGGGGGAGGCCTGGCCTTGGCGGTGAGGACCCACGCTCGGAGACACTGGGTGACCAGGAGCCTCCCTGTAGACGCTCGGGAGATGTTTGAGTATCCCGGGGCCCAGGAGGAGGCTGCTCAGCCCAGAGAGGCCCAGGACCCAGCAGAAGGACGGGGCCCAGGGTGGGGTGGGGGTGGTGGACAGAAAGTCACTTCCTGCCCCAGCTGTCCCGGCTGGTCTCAGACCCTGGCAGGGAGGGAAGGAGGAAGGGGGGCCACAGAGGAATGCCACTTGGGGCCACCCTGCAAGGGGGAGTGGCAGCTGCCAGCCTCCTTCTCTGCCCTGCTGTGGCCCTAGACCCACAGACACAACTGCTTCTGCCAGCCAGGCCCCCGCCCCTGATCTCCCTCTGCAGCCTGCGCCCTGGAGCTAGTGAAGGGAGGAAACTCCGGAGGCTTTTTCTTGTGACTCAGTGTCCTCCGTGTGCCTCCTCATGGGGTCAGAGTCCCAGAGTGTCAGAGTTGAAAGGGCGTCCACTGTACAACAGTCCAAGACATAGGTGTGCCTTGTCCAAGGTCACACAGACAGGCAGCAGCTGAGCCTGAACAGAAGCCCGGCAGTCCTCCATCCCAGACAGCTCTTTTCCATACCTCTGCTGCCTCTCTTTGGAGTAAAGGCCCAAACCTAATATCAACACATCACACCTTAGTAAAAAGTAGTACATCTAAAAAGCAGGGTGGTGAAGATATAGAACAGGGAAGGGGCCGCCCAGAGGGCAGGGGCCCAGCCCCCACCTGGGTTTCCCTCAGCCTGGGGCCCAAAGGGTACTCACTGCTCTCCGCCAGGATGAAGCTGCCGCACTCCTGGGAGTGGTTGCCAGACTGGTCTGTCATGTTCACGCTGAAAATGTCGTCGGCCATGAGGTGGAACACATCCATGTGGCATGTGTACTTAGCATGCGTGGTGTTGTGGGCGGACCTGTGGAGGCTGCAGGAGGTCACCTCGTCCTCCAGTTCTCCATACTGGTCTTGCCTTTAAGGACAGAGCAGCTGGTCACGGCTGGAGGCCAGGGTGGGGTCAGTGCTTGGCCAGGGCAGAAGAGTAGAATCTCAGGGCTGGGAGGGGTTTGAGGTGGGGCTGGGGGTCACCTGGTCCAACCAACTCTCTCCCGGGGAAGGTGTCCCCTCCCCTGCACCATCCCTGATGGACTGTGTCCAGGCTCTGCTTGCATACCTCCAAGGGACCAGGAACTCACTACCTCACTTAGGGCAGCAGCTCTGAACTTTGGAAATTGGGGCCATTCTTGCTTGGACCAAGCCTACATCTGTTCCTGTCAATTCCAACCACGGGATCGCTGTCCTACAGGAGGGGGCTGAGCACTGTGGCCAATAGCCACGGAATGCCTGGTCGGAGCCTGTGCTGAGGGCTGAGATAAGAGCGAAATGAAGCTCATCCCCTGCTCTGGGTGAACTTCCAGGGAAGCTGGGGGGTGGGAGAGGTTGGGGGTTGGGGAAATGCTCTGGCTTTTTAACTCCCACTGGACACAAATGACAGGTGTTGAAGTATGTATAGGAGTTCACCAGACATTTATTTCCCTACCTACATGTTCAGGCTCTGAACATGAGCACCCTCCAGGGCCAACAGAGATGCGCGGACTAAGTTCTCTGCTAAGTTTGCTGCAACAGGAACTTCAGAAGTAACTTCTGCTGAATAAACACTCTCCAGTTCTCCAGTCTGGACCACTGCAATGTCTGCCTGGAGGTGTCCCTGCCCTCCCTGAAATCTATCCCCAGCCTGGGGGATCTTTAAAATTCCCTGTTATCCCCTGACTAAAAGCTTCCAGCAGCTTCTCTCCTGCACAAGGAAACCTGGCCCCTGCCTACCTCTGGGCTTCTCTGCTTGTCATTCTCCCTCACCCCGGCTGGCTCCGCTCCGGCCACACAGACCTTCTCTCGGTCCTGCGCACTCGCCAGCTCGTCCCCCCCAGGGCCTTTGCACGTGCGGTGCCTTGGCCTGGAACGCCCTCCACCTCCTGCTCATCCAGAAAGCCTGCCCCGCCCACCTGGCCTGAAACAGACCCGCTGTGTCGCTTGCTGTCTGCCTGACAGCAAGCAGTGAAGTCCAGTGTCCTGTGCTTCACAGCGCAGGTGGTATCAGAGAGTACCCGCGTGTCGTTTTGTGTCTACCGCCCGTCTCCCCCAGCCACTATCCCACCGTGGTGCATCAGCTCCAAGACACCCGGGCCCTTGTCAGTCTCGAGCCCTGCTCAATCCCCAGCGCCTGCAACAGCGTCTGGCCGGAACTTAAATGTGTTTTGAATGAATGAGTTGATGGATAACAGAATGAAAGGCAGAACTTCCTTGTCCTGAGCTGTGTGTGGACTAATAAGGACCCATGATTTTTGGCATCTGGCGGCCTGAGTTCGAATCCCAGCTTCACCGTTCACTGGCTGTGTGACCTTGGGCAAGTTGCTTGACCTCTCTGAACCTCTGTCCTCATCTGTAAAATGGGAGTAGTGACTGTGAGAGTTGGAAGTGATCATTCGAGTGACGCCCCTAGCAGGAGGCCGGGCATCTGCTAAGTGCCTGAAACATCACGCCAGGGATGGGCCGCCCTGGGGTTTTAAAACCACAGTCAGGCCTGTGTGGATGAGAGAGTGACCTTGTGAAGCTGAATGGAGCAGCCCTGTGGCCACCTGACCATGTGCTCAGGCAAGTCCTGTGAGCCTCGAGTGATCATTTGTAAGGAGGGCACAGTGGTCCCCAGCTCACAGCATTTTCCTTGGGGTGCACTGGCTGAGGCAGGAAGGGGCAGTCACTCCTGTTATCACTAAACTACTGGCCAGGTATACAGTGGGTCCAACTCAGCCTGGGGTCTCCTGCAGTCCTGCCGCACCCCAGCCCTCCAGGCACCCTGAGTCATGTCCCCAGGGCTGGTGAGGCCCGGCCACTTACCAGGCAAGGGTGAGTGTGCTGGGGTGCAGAGTCCACATCTCCAGGATGCAGGTGACCGTCTGGAGGTAATCGGTGTAGCAGACGAGGTACGGGCAGCCCCAGCCTGGAGGGTCAGGGGAGAGAGAGGCCTCAGTAGGGGGCTGGCTGGGACTGCAGGGCTCACCCCTTGCCCCCTCGAGGGCTGGATGGTGAATGGGGGACAGGGGTCTCAGGGCCAGGATGAACATGGGGACTCGGGGGCCACTAGGATGTAGGCCTGGGGTGCGGGGGTCCTCACCACCTGGGAACTCCTTGTTTGGGCCCCAAGGCTTCCAGGCTGGCTGTGCAGACAAGATGCCCCATTGTGAAATACAGTAAACTGAGCTGGTCCCCACCTCAGCACCCCACTCCGGGCCCCATGTCCAGCCACCAGGCCGGTGTCTCCCCTGCCAGGCTCCCACTCAGAATGGCATGTCCTAGATGCCCCAGATGTGGGGCCAACCGAGCCAGCACAAACCCGCGCACCCCGAGAGGGTCGGGGCCTCACGGAGTCAGCAGTGCTGAAAACACCTCGAAGTCCTCGGCTCTGCGGCCGTTGGCCCCCAGGACGTGGACCCTCAGAGATGCAGGAAGCCTTCATGGGGTGGGAAAACTGAGAAGCCCTGAAATGCTTTTGCAAAAATGTCTGTATTATCCTGCGGCCAAAACGACACCACCACCGCCACCAAGAAGTGACAATGTATTGCCCTTCAGGCAATTTTGTTGCAAGATTTAACACCTTCCCACTCCGCAAACATTCATTGTTTCATCGGGTTCTAAAATAGAGGCACAATCGTAATCTAGATTTTGTTAAATGTTTGACAAAATAAACTTCACAATTTGTAGTTTTGTTTTGTCAAATCAACTATCAATGCCACTATTTTTCCCATCACTATTTGTGAAAAAACTTGTTCCCGTTTTGAAGTGGATTCATTTTCAGTGGCTTTTCCTGTTTTCCCTTGACTAACGAAGACCTGTGAGGTGGTGGCATGTTCCCTCCCAGGTCTCACTATAGGTCAGAACCTGGATTGGCAGCCAAGGACATTGTTGCTGGAAATGTCCTTTGATCCACTCCCACCCCATTGTAGAGATGAGAACACTGAGGCTGCAAGACAAGACCACACTCTTCGTCTGTCTCGGTCTGGGCCACTGAGACTCGCAGCCAGGGAAGGAAGAACCCAGTCTGTGCTAGTTATCCGCACATGTGGCAGACATTGCTAATCGATCACAGCACTCTCTCCCCTGGGGGCAGCCTCAGGACCCTTTTCTCAACACGGTCCTCCAGGCAGCCGCTACCAAGGGGTCTGAGTCATGGAAAAGAATTTTGCTCTAGGAGGGTGCTTTCCTAGGGGAGGCACACGGGACCTATCTGCAGGACACAGAGGGGCTGGTCCAAGCACTTTTTGGACAAAGTGGACTGATTTTGGCAGAATCTAAACCCAGGGCTGCAGAAGCCTCCAGACAGCTATGTCTTCTCTGCATTTGTACCCTGGTTGTTCTCTCTCAGGGCTCCGGGGACATGGAGGCTTGTCCCCAAACTTGGGATGAAACACTGGGGAGGGAACAGCAGCCCCTAAAATGGCTTCAGGGACCAGAGGGAGTGACAAAGCCAGTCGGTGCCCTGGCCACCCCACTCCTGGGGCTATTAAAGCCGTGAGGGATGCTCAAAGTGGCAATGCAGCCTCCCAGCCCTGTGACCACGGGCATGTGACTCAAAACTGCCTCCCCTCCCTATTTGTAAACTGGAGATACTGGCGCCCCCGGAGGCTGCCGAGGGGTTGACATGAGATGATGGCTGTGCCACCCACGCTGCCTGCACGCAGTGGTCACTCAAGAAGCAGCAGCAGAGCGTGGGGGCTAGGACCATGCTATGGTTTGAATGCGTGTGTCCCTGAACTTACATGTTGGCACTTAGTCGCCAACGTGACAATATTAAGCAGTGGGGCCCTAAGGAGGTGACTAAGGCATGAGGGCAGAGCCTGTATATGTGAATTAGTGGCCTTATAAAAGGGCTGGAGGAACCAGCAATGGGCCCCTTTTTGCCCCTCCGTCCCTTGTGCCGGGTGAGGACACAGAGTTCGAGGTGCCACCTTGGAAGCAGAGACAGGGCCTTCATCAGACGCTGAACCTGCTGGTGCCTTGATTTTGGACTTCCCAGCCCCCAGAACTGTGCGAAATAAATTTCTCTTATTTATAAAGTGCCCGGTTTCAGGTATTTTGTTATGGCAGCCCGAATGGACCAAAAGAGGCTGTGAGAGTCGGGAACCAGTCCCAGCTCTGCCACCGCCCGGCTGTGTGCCCGTGGGCCTGTTCCTTGTCTGCTCTGAGCCTCAGCTTCCTCAACTAAAGGCCGGGCCTCACAGGGCCATTGGGAGAATGGAATGAGATGACGCTCAGGGCTCAGTATACAGCAGGGGCTTACTACTTGCTCCCTGCGAGGTGATGAGCCATGGCGGGTGATGCTTGTCACTCAAAAGGGGAAAATAAACTCCTGACATGTGTTTCCTGAAGGAGCTATTTGAGGCACTGGGTCTTTTGGTAAAAACCAGAAAAAAATGCCTATGAGTCAGCAGGGCAGCAGCTGAGTTCTCACCCTGCCCCTGCCCTGGGCCAGCCTCTGTGCAAGCCCTGGCTACATCCTGCCTCTTTGTGCCCCCCTCCTCTGGGAAGGCCTCCTGGATCTCTTAGCCCTGGGCAGTGCCCCACAGTCAGACTCCTGGCCTTCCCACCTCTGGGCTCCAATGTCTCTCCTGGTGACTGCAGCATCTCCTGGTCCCTTTAGGGACTGCCTGCCATGGCTTTGGCTCCTTTTGTCTCTCCCTCCCCTGCCCCACCCCGGGTAATGCCAGTGCCTGCTGAGGATCCAGTGACTATTGAAAACCATCTCCAAGGAAAGTCATCACATAAGGAGAAACTGAGGTTAGACCAAATGCAGGACTTCCTTCCTCTGAGGGCTGGGAGCCAGCCAAGGCAGAAAGCAACAGAAAGGAAGGATGAAGTCCCACAGCCTCCCAGTCTCACTGCAGACCCGCACATGCCATCCCTGGCTCACGGAGCTCTGGCTGGATGGGTTCTGGCTAAGGGAGCAAGACCTACTTATGACTTGGGTCAGCCTCCAGCAGACAGACGCCATAGATTCCGGGTTCGTGGACTCTAGCCATGTCCTGGAGCCCACAAGGCCAGCTCAGCCCCAGCTCAACTTCTTTTGGGGAAAAGGAGGCCCCCTCCCCCGCTGCAGACCGCGGGCAGCTACTTACCGCCCTGCAGTGCCAGCAGAAGCAGAAGGGCCGTCCAGCCACAGGGCACGGGCATGCTGACTCCGGGGACCTGCGGGAGGCCTGCGGGAGGGTGGCCCAGGCCTGGGGGCTCCCGCTTGTCCCTGTCCCTTGCCGGGCAGACTTGCCTCCGATTCTTGGATCTGTCTCAAAAAAAAACAAAAGTCTGAGGGTCTCTTGGATGCCCCCAAGGGTTCCTGCCCCTTAGACATGGGTGATTCCCCTGTGGGTCCTTCCCCATTTCTTCTCCCTCTTCCTCCCAGCTCCGGGCACAGTCCCGGACAGAAGTGGAAGATTGCTGCTCTTCTGCCTTTGCTAGGCCCAGTGATGTAGCAGTGTGTGTGAAATCAAACTTGTGCGTTTATCTACCCAAGGAACAGAGTGGGGAGGGTGGCAGGGAGAGAGGGCGGGAAGAAGGCAGAAGTGGCTTGGACAGCAGCATCCACAGAGCAGCAACCTTGAGTCCTCCTTCCCTGAAACGACCGTGGGCTTCTTACGGAAGAACACCCAAGGCTAGCCCACATGGGAGACCCCCGCTGAGCACTTAAGATAAGGTTAGCCCAAGAACGAGGTTTCTTACTCCATCACAAAGCCCAGGTTGGCCCACTGGGCACACTAGGGAATCCAGGCCTACCAAACAAAGGCAGCCTGGACTCGTGATTCTGGCCCAGATGGAGCCTCTTTGGGGAACAGGGTGAGCTTATCCAGGAGGAGTGGCCTTTGATCCTTGGGCAGAGGAACGGCCCGCCAGGCTGGCACCTTGCCTGCTGCACCCACCAGCTCTGTGTCTGGAGAGGTGCCAGCCAGAGGCCCAGGCTCCACCCAGACAGCTCCCCCCAACACACAGGGGTGTAGCTCGCACCGGAGCCTAGAGGGATGTCCTGTGCAGGACCAAGTCACATGCACGGCTCTTCCCAGACACCATCCCTGACCCCACAATGGGACGCTCCCCGTGCCCGCTACTGCCCATCCCCAGATCCTGCTCTGGCCCCATCCATAGTTCCCTCTGACCTTCCTAACAAAGTCACCAGGGAAGCAGTGGCCAAGGACACAGGGTGTGGGGCCAGAGAGGTTCAGATTACCAGCTGTGTGGCTCCAGGCAAGTCCCTTGCCTCTCTGAGCCTTACAAAGTGGAGACAGTAAAGCCTGCGTCCAGGGTTCTTGTGAGAATGCAAGGAGAATTGCAGAAAACCCTGGGCGTGGCCCCTGACATATAAACACTCAATAAACAGCTGCGATGGACACAGTATTTAGAGCATCAGAGATGGAGGGGTCCTAGAATGATCTAGCCATGAGGTTGCACAATTTCTCACTTTCAAAATTTTGGCCATATTTGTACACTGTGTGCACTGTTATTTACTTAGTATATTTTCTATGAATGAACTCACTTAAAAACTTAACTCCAGTAACATCCATGGTTGTGTATTTTTTATAACACACTTTGAAATGAATAACATCACTATTAAAATAAAATGACATTGGGGTGGATAGATGCCCTCTAAGCCTGCTTTAAGGAATGCTGACCTTGCGTGGCCCCAAGCCTTTTGCAGGGGCTCTGCTATTACGCTTTGAAGGTGTGACCTCCGATCACAGGAGGGGGAGTCTGTGTCTGCGCCTCACTGTCGTGTTCACATCTGTGACCCCAGCCCCGGCACAAGCCCGGCATAGACGGCTCTGTCCACGCCACTCCCCAGTGGCTCCATCTCGACCACAGGAGAAAGTGCACACTCCTTTGCCAGATGCAGAGGTCCTCATCCCTCCAAATCCCCTAGCTCTGCATAAATCGCAGGGCCCTGGGGATGCAGAGGAAGGACCTGCTGCTTCTGTCTGTCTGGCATCTCCCCTCTGCCCCATGTTTTGAGGAGCTCTCAATCTGGAGCATTCTCTAGTGCTTTGGGCAGAGCTGACTCCACCTCCTGCTCCATGAGTGGTCACATGACCCAGGCCTGGCCAATCAAAGCATTCCCTCTGTCTGGCCACAGTGATTGGATCAGGGGTAGACATCAACCCAGTCAAGGCCAATGAGAGCAGTCTTGGAGTTTTTTCCTAGAACTCTAGCAAAGAGTTATGTTTCTTTGGTACCTGCTAGAAGGTTGTAGCCATCTCTGTTGCCTCTTAGAGAGAATCTGCCTGAAAATGATGTCAATATTGAGACATCAATATTGTCTCATCAATAATGTCTTCTTACAGAAGAACACTCAAGGCTAGCCCACACGGGAGACCCCCGCTGAGCACTTAAGATAAGGTTAGCCCAAGAACGAGGCTTCTTACTCCATCACAAAGCCCAGGTTGGCCCACTGGGCACACTAGGGAATCCAGGCCTACAGATCCAGAGTCCCCATGGCATCATGTGAGGACCTGGGTCCAGCCATATCTGATGTCCACCCGTGGACTTTTTACTTCTAGGAGCCAACAAACACCTGTGTTGCTCAGCCATGTTGAAGTATATTTCTGTTGCTTGCTCTCAAAGATATCTGACACAGTGGTGTAGACTTTGAAGCCAGAGGATCTTGGAGCAAACAGCAGCTTTTCTCTGGCTCTTCCACTCTCTGACCTCAGTTACCATCTCGAAAATGGGGACAATAATGACCACTGCACCTGGCAGTTAAGAAGAGTCCTTGAGAAAGCAGAAGCGGTGGTGCTTTGTCAGCTGTGAAGTGCTGTGCTGGGGGCCGGCTTCCTAATATTACCACCCAGCTGCCCCGAATTACACAGCACCTCCCTGGCACCCCAGGCTCTGTCATGTGCTTCTGCCTCTGCACAAGCTGAGTCCTCTCCTTGAATACCTTTCCCGCACCCATCGTCTAAGCTCAAGCTCTCACAGCCCACCTGCTCCATCCCTGAAGCCACATTGGAATGTTCCAGAACTCTTGCCACTCCCTTATTGCCTTCAAAGTTTCTGCTGGTGCTATTATCTACTTGCTATTTGTCTCTACTTTGCCCGCATTTTTTTACTCCAATAAGCATGTGTCAAAATAAAATATTATATTGCTACCATTAACAGATAACTAGTATAAAATAGCGAGGCAGTGTGTGCCATGTTGGTTAAAACACAGACTGTGGAATGGCCTGCCTCAATTCAAATCCCAACACTGCCACGGAGGGGAGGATTGGTCTAATACCAGCTACCCCATCATAGCTGCATACACAATGTCTAGCACACAATTAAAATTACAAGGCAAACCAGGAAACAGCATCAAATGATCAACAACCAAGATTTTTAAAAAGGACAATAGAAACAGCAGGTGATTGGGGGAAATGGCATTATCAGACACGGTTTAAAATAACTACGATTTAGTATGTTCAATAATTCTACTAGAAGGCTGGGTGCAATGGCTCATGCCTGTAATCTTAGCACTCTGGGAGGCTGAGGCAGTAGGATTGCTTGAGCTCAGGAGTTCGAGATCAGCCTGAGCAAGAGTGAGATCCTGTCTCTACCAAAAATAGAAAAATTAGCTGGGCATGGTGGTGTGTGCCGGTAGTCCCAGCTACTCAGGAGGCTGAGGCAAGAGGATTGCTTCAGCCTAGGAGTTTTAGGTTGCTGTGAGCTAGGCTGATGCCACAGCACTCTACTCAGGGCAATGGAGTGAGACTCTGTTTCAAAATAATAATAATAATAATTCTACTAGAAATATGGAATCTATTTAAAGATTATTTGAAGACTGAAAGATCTATTTAAAGACTGAAAAATATAATAACTGAAATTTATAAGAACTGAAGAGATGGATTTAGCAACACATTATCAACATTAGAAAAGAGGATTAGTAAAGTGGAAGATTGGTCTACAGAAAATACCCAGAATGAAGCTATACAGAAAAAAAAGTTTAAAAATACAGAAAAGAGCAAAAGAGACATGTGAGACATTGTAAAAAGATATAACATGCATACATTTGAAGTTAAGAAAGAAAAGAGAGATAACAAGACAGAAGCAATAGTAGAAACACTGGTCAAGAATTTCTCCAAACTAAGAAAAGGCATTAAGCTACAGATTCAAAAAGGTCTACAAACCACAAAAAGCATAAATAGAAAGAAACCCACATCTAGACACATCATAGATAATACATTTTTAAAAATTTACAACAGATATGCTTAAAGTATGCAGAGAAAAAAGATGTTTCACTTTCAAAGAAATAAGAATGGCAGCTAAGTTTCAATAGAAATGATGGAAGAGAGAAGACAATTGAACAACTTCTCTAAAAGCTGAAATTTTTAAAACCCAACTTAGAATTTTATATTTAGCAAAAATATCATTTAAAAAATAAAGGCCAGGTCAATATGATAAAGGGATCTATGAAAATACCACAGTCAACATCTTACTTTGTGGTGAAAAAATGAAAGATTTGCCCCTAAGATCATGAACAAGACAAAGGTGTTCACTCTCATGACTTCCATGCAACATTTTACCAGTGGTTCTAGCCAAAGCAATTAGGCAAGAAAAAGAAACAAAAGACATCCAGACTGGAAAGCAAGCAGTAAACTATTTCTATTTACAGAAAATATGATCTTGTATATACAAAATCTAAAAGAATCCACACCCCAAACAAACAAAAGCTATGAGAGCTAATAAACAAATACAGCAATGTCGTAGGATATGAAGAGAAACAGAGAGTACTATAAATATAAATGAATATTAATTGCTTAAATGACTAATGATAATGTCTTATGGAGTTTAAACTATATGTAGAAATAAAATACATGACTATGAAACCACAAAGGTAAGAAAACGTGAATAAAGTTAAAGATTATTGTATGAGAGGACTTCAAAAAATTTATAGAAAAATGAAATTAAAAGATGAAAATACAAATATAAACTTTATTTCTCAACATAGTCTCCTAGCCCATCAATTTCAAGATAATTTTGTAAACAATGATACCAGCTATTTAGTCCATCCTTAAAGAACTAAGGGTCCTGGAAATTTAAGCATGATATCTTTGATCTTATAAAGATTAAATATCACACACATGCACACACACACAATATACATAACTCATATTATCCTTAATGATCAAATATTGAACACTTTCTCTCTGAGGAAAGAAAAAAAAAAGGATGTCTTTTTGTGCTAGAGGTCCTAGTTAACACAATAAGGCAGGAAAAAGAAAATATAGACTTATAAAGTTGAGAAAACTTTAAGTGTTCAAATGGTATAAGGATTGAGAACCTAGAAAAGTCCATGATATCTATTGAGATAGATAAATTATTGGAATAAAAATTGTTAAATGAAGAAACTGAAGATGAGATCAATATAAAAAATCTGTTGTATTTCTAAAGATCATCAAAATTTACAAACCCTTAGTTAGATTAATAAAAAAGAGAGAAGACTCAAATAACTAAAATCAAAAAGGAAAGAGGAGATATTGCAAATGATGCCACAGGAATAAAAATAATTATAAGAGACCCCTATGAACAATCATATGCTGACAAATTGGATATCTTGAAGAAATTGATAAATTCCTAGAAACATACACCCTACCAAGACTGAATTATGAAAAAATAGAAAATCTGAACAGACCTATAATGAGAAAGGAGATTGAATCAGTAATCAAAAACCTCCCCACAAATAAAAGCCCAGAACTAGATGGCTTCACTAGAGAATTCTACGAAACATTTGAGGACGAATTAACACCACTGCATCTCAAACTCTTCTAAAAAATTGAAGAGAAAAGAACATTCTCAAACTCATTTTGAAGGCCCCAATACCAAAGCCAGACAAAGATGGAAGAAAAGAAAACTGCAGACCAATACTCCTGATGCATATTGATGCAAAAATCCTCAAAAAAATACTAACAAACTGAATTCAACAACACATTAAAAAGAATATTCATCGTGACCAAGTGGGATTGATCCCTGGAATATAAGAATGGTTCAAATTACAAAAAGCAAAACATATAATTTACAATATTAACAGAACAAAGAACAAAAATCACATGATCATTTCAATTGATGCAGAAAATGCATTTGACAAAATCAACACCCTTTTATGATTATAAAAACACTCAACAAACTAGAAATAGAAATAAATTATCTCAACATAATAAAGTTCACATATAAAAAGCCCACAGCTAACATACTCAACAGTGAAAAATCGAAAGCTTTCCTTCTAAGATCAGGAACAAGGCAATGATGTCCACTCTTGCCACTTCTATTAAACATAATACTGGAAGTCCTAGCCAGAGAAATGAGGCAATAAAAGAAAATAAAAGGCATCTACTGAAAAGGAAAAATTAAAATTGTCTCTGTCACAGATGATATGTTCTTACATGTAGAAAACCCTAAAGATTAGAAAAAACTGTTACAACTAATACAAACATTCAGCAAAGTTTCAGGATACAAAATCAACTCTCAAAAATCAGTTGCATTGTGTATACTAACAATGAACAATCCAAAAAGAAAATTAAGATTACAATTTTATTTACAATAGCACCAAAAAGAATAAAATACTTAGGAATAAACTTAACCAAGGAGGAGAAAGGCTGTACAAAACACTGTCGAAGGAAATTAAAGAAGACACAAATAAGTGGAAAGGCATCCCATGTTCATGGATTGGAAGACTTTTAATATTATTAAGATTATACTACTACCCAAGGTGAAAATACTACCCAAGACAAACCATGGATATAATGCAATCCCTGTCAAAATCCCAATGGCATATTTTACAGAAATAAGTCCATCCTAAAATTCAATTGGAATCTCAAGGGACCCTAAATAGCCAAAACAATCTTGAGAAAGAAGAGCAAAGCTGGAAGCCTCACATTTCCTGATTTCAAAAAAATCTACAGTAATCAGTACAGTATGATAGTGGCATAATGACAGACATATAGACCAATGAAACAGAATAGACAGCCCAGAAATAAACCCTTGTATATGTGGTCAAATGATCTTCTACAAGAGCTCCAAGTTTACACAAGGGGGAAAAGATAATCTCTTCAAGAAATAGTGCTGGGAGGCCGGGCGCAGTGGCTCACGCCTGTAATCCTAGCACTCTGGGAGGCCAAGGCGGGTGGATAGCTCAAGGTCAGGAGTTCAAGACCAGCCTGAGCAAGAGTGAGACCCCTTCTCTACTATAAATAGAAAGAAATTAATTGGACAACTAAAAATATATGTAAAAAATTAGCCAGGCATGGTGGCGCATGCCTGTAGTCCCAGCTACTCAGGAGGCTGAGGCAGAAGGATCGCTTGAGCCCAGGAGTTTGAGGTTGCTGTGAGCTACGCTGATGCCACGGCACTCTACAGCCCGGGCAACAGAGTGAGACTCTGTCTCAAAAAAAAAAAAAAAATGAGGTTGGCAGAGTCAGAAATTGTTACTTAAGTTATTTATGGATTCATGGCTGTGTACAAAGCCAGCCTGTCTCTGGAGAGCTTTCTCTGCTTAGTTTGCCCTTCCCTGTCCCCATCACCCCCTTTATCTGAAAAATTACATTTTGTTCTCCAATAAAATATCTTTATTGTTGTTTATTAGCTCATACAAACAGTGTATGCATGGCAAAAAAAAAAATTAAACACTTAAAGTAAAAGGAACAAAATGTGTGACTTCAAACTCTATCATGTTGAGATAGAGGCTCAACATGTTGAGATAGGCTCATTCATTTGGAGCCTATTCTTTCATAAAACTATGAGTACATACAAATGTGTGCCTCTAAATATATATTCATATAACTGTTGTAGATTAGATTATTGCTCAGAAATATGTACTTCCCCACCCATTGACTTGGTCACTTGGTTTTGGCTAATGAATGAGGAGGAAGGACAATATGCCAGTTTCAAGCGTAGGCCATACACGTCTCTCATGTTTCAACTTGACCTCTTAAGCTTCTGCCATTCCATGAGAACAGCCTGCTAAGAGAGCCTGGGGAGCCCAGGAAGAGCAGGAAAACCACATGCAGCACAGCCTTCCCTACCAGCTCAGCCAAGTCCAGATGTGGAAGCTAAATGAATGCATATTGCTCTATGGTGCTAAGAGTTTGTTACATAATAGCTAAGCAATGGAGAAAACTTTTTAAAAATAATACATTGCATTATACTACCCATGCATAACATGGTTATGCTACATGAACACCATATTTTTGCAAGTTTTTATTGTTGATTTTTGTTTATTTGCTAACTACATCTTTCCCACTCTCCTTACCATACACTCCCCTTCAATGCCCATGTAACCAGTGTTAGCAATCCAGATT
>CAUYRT010046566.1:0-10471 GCA_963574885.1 Lepilemur ruficaudatus | reverse complement strand
TTTTTTTAGTGTTTCGTAATTCTCCTTGTATAAGTCTTTCGTATCTTTTGTTAAATTTACTCCTAGATATTTAATTTTTTTGGAGGCTATAGTGAAAGGTATTGCCTTTTTGATTTGAATTTCGGCTTGACTATTTTTGGCATATATGAATGCCTCTGATTTGTGTATATTGATTTTATAACCTGAGACTTTACCAAATTCATTTATCAAATCAAGGAGTCTCTTGGAAGAATCCATGAGGTTTTCTAGATATAATATCATATCATCAGCGAAGAGTGAGAGTTTGATCTCATGTGTACCAACTTGGATACCCTTAATACCACTGTCTTGCCTAATTGCTATTGCTAGGACTTCGAGCACTATGTTGAATAGGAGAGGGGAGAGTGGGCATCCTTGTCTAGTCCCAGTTCGAAGTGGGAATGATTTCAGTTTTTCCCCGTTTAATATGATGTTGGCCGTAGGTCTGTCATAAAATGATTTGATAATTTTAAGGAATGAGCCACCTATATCTATTTTGTTTAGAGTCTTTATCATAAAGGCATGTTGGACTTTATCAAATGCTTTTTCTGCATCTATTGAGAGAATCATATGATCTTTATTCTTGGTTTTATTTATGATGCGAATTGCGACCTGATGGCTTCACGTCAGAGTTTTACCAAACATACAAAAAAGAACTCATACCTATTCTTCAGAATTTATCCCACAACATTGAGAAGGATGGAATCCTTCCGAATTCATTCTACAGAGCGAACATCACTTTAATTCCAAAACCAGGAAAGGACCCAACCAAAAAAGAAAATTACAGACCAATATCCCTCATGAATATAGATGCAAAAATTCTCAACAACATTTTAGGTAATAGAATTCAGCAACACATCAAAAAAATAATGCATCACGACCAAGTGGGCTTTATTCAAAAGACACTTTTTTAAATGAGGACTACCCTAACATTAATTATAAAATATTTTTTCTTTCTTCCTTTTCTCCCTCCTGCTTTGAAAGGGCAACTGCTGTGAGGGATATCTTAACAGAATGTGACAATTAATCCCTGCCAGGAGTGCAGCGGCGTCCTTGGCTAGACTTAGCCATTGGCATGCCTTTTGCCTTGAGCCCAAAGGTCACTAAACCCTGAACTTACTTGCAATCTCTCTCCCTGGGTTCCTCTTTTACTCACAAACTCTACTTTAAAACAACCTTAAATTTTAAGCACTCAAGAACTGCTTAAAGACCAGGCATGGTGGCTCACGCCTGTAATCCTTACACTCTGGGAGGCAGAGGAGGGAGGATCGCACTAGGTCAGGAGTTCAAGACCAGCTCTGAGCAAGAGCAAGACCCCATCTCTACTAAAAATAAAAAGAAATTCATTGGCCAACTAAAAATATATAGAAAAAATTAGCCAAGCATGGTGGCACATGTCTGTAGTCCCAGCTACTCAGGAGGCTGAGGCAGAGGGATTGCTGGAGCCCAGGAGTTTGAGGTTGCTATGAGCTAGACTGACGCCACGGCACTCTAGCTGGGGCAACAAGTGAGACTCTGTCTCAAAAAAAAAAAAAAAAAAAAAGAATTGCTTAAGAAATGATTAAGGGATCTAAAACTAATTTACTACTTTAATTACCTTAGCGACCATTTCTGTATAAGAATCTCAAAGTTAATAAAAACTATTATAGATGGTGAATGACCTAGTACTGAAGGAATGAATTCTAAGAGCAAATACATTTTATAGCCTTGTCACAAAATAAGATCAATCCTACAAAATGCAAAATGTTAAGAATGCAATTTATACAGTAAAAATGATTTGATCTGTTTTCAGTATGAAACTACTTTTAATTTCTTTACTGCAGGTACTACAGCATCCGAGTCATCGACTTCTAAGATTTCAAGTAGATCATGGGAAAAATTCCTCATGTTCTTCCAATTTGTTGATAATGCTTTGGAGGTCTTCAGGTCTTAGTACCTGTTTACCCTGCTCATTCACATCCTCATTAATCAGCCTACACGATTTTCCAACTGTGCTAACCAGCACACAGCATGAGGATGCATTATCTAATTCTAAGAGTCCTTGGAGGTTTCTCACAGCACTGTTCATTCCTCCAAGCCTAGTATAAACTTCATTCAAACTTATTCGGGATAGACTCCATTTAATGAAGGCATGTCAAATAATTTTTGGAAGTGAAAGATAATGGCTTGCAACATGTGAAAGTTTGGCATATTGCTGTCCTTCTCCTTATTTTCAACTTCTTACAACATGGTATCTACAATAAACAACAAATCTTCAACTTTGATACCTTCATTTTCATCCTGCTTCTTTAAATTATGCCAAGGCATCAGTTCTGCAGATAGTATTTTCAAATCCTTGAGGCCAGGTGCGGTGGCTCACGGTGACAATCCTAGCACTCTGGGAGGCTGAGGTGGGAGGACCTACAATACAGCATTTAATAGTTTGTGCTTTCTTTAGCTGCATCTCAGATGAAACAGGTGTTTTATGTTTAGGAGCCACATGTAAAATGACAAAAACAAAGCATATTTTCTACCTGCTCCCAGCATATAAAACTATGCTAAGAACTAAGAATTTCATCAAAATAAATGTGTACAACTCCACTGTATATGCCAGTACCACGTGTCTTAAATTGTCTAATTTATCTAATTTAATTTTCCACAAAACCCCTATATGTTAGGATTCCTTATTTTAGAGAAAAATTTGACAAAGGTCACATGGCCTATAAATGGTGACTCTGTAATGTAAATCCCGCTCTGTTCGGCCACAGCTTTCTATAAGGCATGAGTGTTCTATGAGAGGCATACAAAGGTTCTAAAAAAATAAAAAATTGCTTATGGTATTTCTTAAAATTTATTTTAAATATATTTAAGAAAAAATACTGCCAACATTTATTTCAGTGTTCCTATTCTTACGCAGTGACCTGCTCTTACGAGGTGGTGATCCATACCTGAGAACAACAGCTGGTGGCCAGACTGCCTGTGCACGAACACAGGGCAGGCGACACGTGCACCCGTGAACAGGCGGCGTTCCACGGACCACGGCAAGACACGTGTCCCTCCTCACCGAATGCCGGCCTCCCTTGCACGTCTTGTCGTGATTTAAACTATCGATACATATATGTCTGTAAATATTTTTTACTTTAAAAATTTTATTTAATCTAATTTGTTGATTTTCTTCTTTGGTTACAGAATAGAGTCTTCAAATGTTGGTGATTACCTACAGCATTTACTTCATCAAGACATACTTTGTGTCATCTTCTATTTTGCTCCAAGCCCAAGTGAAGTCTTGTACATAATGATTTTCAAAGTATTCAAAGGTTAACTCTTTTTGGGAAATGTTGCAACGTACCACTGCTTTCACAGTTGGCAGATTAATATTTGTAAAGAGGACAGGTCACATCAATCACAGGCGTATACTTGCCAGGGCTCTTTCCTTAAGAACTGACTGAAGCCCAGCTCCAGCGCTTTGCTGGCACCTATAGGCTCATCTCCTGTGACTCCCCCGCCCACCCAGCTTTCGGAATGCACGCCCAACCGCCTACAGTTTCGTTCCTTCTTTTTTTCCTTTTTAAAAATTTTTAAATCTTAAAAAATTTTTAATTATTATGGGTACATAATTGTTGTAAATTCTTTAAGTACATGTGATGCTTTGATACAGGCATACAACTCGAATTAATCGAATCAGGGCAGCTGGGGTAGTTTGTTCCTTTCATGTCCTGCCTCTGTGCCTTTGCTCATCCTGTGCCCTTACTTGGAATGTAATTTTCTCTAAATACTTATTGTTTCACACAAAACAAATCTAAAAGAAGTTTGTCACTCTAATGTGAGACAGAAATTATGAAGCACTCTCTTAGGCATCAAACAGTACCTTCTGAATTTCACTTTCCAATTCCAATACAAGCACATATAACAACAAACAGGATGTCAGTTTGAACACAAGCATTTCAATCTATAAATTCCAACAAAAATAATTAAAGAAATGGTAAAAATCTTGTAGCCAGGTATCATCTACATGGCTTAGACTTTGAAGAATTTCTGCTACACAGAGAGTAAGTGGGAGAAAATGGAAAGAAAATACCAAGAACTTTCCCCAGTTCCCTTCCAGAGAAAAGGTGGATGTGGGAAAGCCCCACTAACGTTCCCCAGACAGCAGGCCAGGGCTGGAGAGGGCACGGGAAGCCCTCGGAGCCCGCAGGACATTCTCAAAAGGATCGGGGTTGTAGAGATTTGACGTCCGAGCTGGCCAAGGATGGGTCATCGGGGCACAAAGGGCAGCAGGGACAAGGGCAGGTCAGGAAGACCCGCAGCAAGTACTGAAAACGGATGACTGGCTGAGCAAAGGTGGACTGGAAAGCCGGCTCTGCGTTCCAGTCTCACCCACAGAGAGCAACTGGAAACAGACGAGTTTCCCCACTATTCCTCTGCACTCCATCTGAGCGTCTGTGTCTCCCAGCATGTACTATGAATTCACCCTAAAGGGCCTCCCTCTAGTTTAAGATCTGAGAAGATTCTAAGCATTGCCAGGCAGAGTGAGTGGGCCTGAGTAGAATTTGCAGACACTGATTTTGGGCAAATGTCTGGCCCTGACACTCTGATCTGTTTAAGCGAGAGCAAGTGATGAGCAGAAACACGTCCTGAACTATGAAAAAATTTCTTAATATAAAATGAAGAGAACAGCTGCACTCAAGAGAGAACAGACATTTGTAAATTTATGACAGGAAACAGAAGAATTTAGACACAGGATAGCATCTACCTCAAAAGTCAATAAAATAAGAAAAAATATATGAAAGATGACAATTTAAAGACTGGGTTTAAAAAAATAATATAAGCAATCTAATAATCCCATTAAAAATAGTGTAAAGTAAAACTAACTCAAAAGAAAAAGAAATGCGGGCACAGTTGGGGAAGGTCTCTCTGAATCTAGATGAATAAATAATGTAAAGACAAGATTTCGGTTCAGTGAGAAAAGGATGGTTTTGGTAAGAAATGCTGCTAGCTTCACCGGCTATCTATGTGGAAGAAAAAGCGCCGCATCTAAAAGAAAAAATGTGCATATTCTAGTGCAACAATCATATTTTTAGGGACCCATCCTACAAAAATAAAAACACAATTATCTAAGACTACATGAATAAGGAGTGTTATTATAGCATTATTTGTGAAGAAAAAAACTAGAAAACATAACCTTGGTGAGCATTAGTAAGACGATATCTTAATATTCTAGGGCACGGCCATTCTGTGGAATCCCACCTCGAAGGATGTCCTAAACACAGCAAGTAAAACGTGAAGGTCCAGAGTACCTTAGAGAATACAACCCCATTTTATTAAAAAAAAATGAACCCTACATATATTTACCTGAATAAAGAAGAATATACACAGTGCTAACACCGATGACTATACAGGTGGTAGCCAAGGGGGAGAAAGATGAACGTTTCTCTTCACACAACACCACGTTGTTACCAGTATACCTAAGTATTACTTCACAATTAAGGAAAAAAGTCAAATAAGTTAAATCACCAATCTATTTGTTTTTAAACTTCAGTAAGATAAATCTAGACTTCAAGGTCCATACACTATATTTTCTGATACCCTTGAGTTTTGCTTTAAAAAATTAATTTACATAAAGTTAGTGTTTTTGCTCCATGCCTTCTTGTTCTAGTAATGCAATCATTAAAAAATTATAATCATATTCCATGTCAACCTCCTATCTACAACTTTAAAAGTCCAGCTTGTTTCTACCTCAAAATTCCAGTTATTTGATGTGGCTTTAAAGTTTTGAAACTACATTCATGAAATTATTTGGAAGAAAATAACACAAAGGCCCTGAAGAAACGTGGCCAGAGGTTAAAAATCAAGCAACAGACTCCTCTACATAGTGACATATTTATTTAGCACTTCATAGACGCTTACAGATAAAAAGGTTCAACAGTACCTCAAGTAAAGACAGATTGGAATATGGGATGTGAACACAGCTGTGCCTTTTAAGTTGAGGTTCATTTTTCTTATTGTTTAGACTTGAAAACACTCAGCAAATGAATTTTAAATATTCTGAGACTTCTTAATCTGAGGTAAAGAGCTCCTAGAATATAAATTGCAATCCTACTAGGACAGTTCTACCAAATATCAAAATTATTTTTACAGAGAAGATATCAATGTCTCTTCTTTCTCACACCAAGCTAAACTTTTCTAGCGATTCTCTGGTCTGACACTCTAAAATGTCTTCCTGAGTTTAAACAGCCTTGCTGTTCCTAATTTTCCTTTTATCAGACAATAACTCTTGTCTTGTCTTCTGGACAGCGTAGTTAGCAACTCTATGCTATACATACTGTTAACTAGTTCCTCACATGACGATTGCAGTGGGCTCCCGCCTGATGGAAGTTGCTCAATTGGACACAGATCTTCACACACATATGTACTTCCAAAAGTTTAATCACACTTTCAATTCTGGATCACTCTGAATTGTATACTTCTGCACTAGAAGTCTTTAAGTTTCCAGGGTAAATTTTATTCATGAGGCTTCTGTTGTAGTTGTTCATTAGTTTTCAATCTGATTTCGATTGGTATTGTCACCATGCATACTTATTAGGTTTAACCACATCCTTTATTATCAACCAAACATCTATTTATGCTTAGCCCGACAAGGATTCTGGAAATCAAATCAAATCTTAGTGGCAGCTTGTTTCACACGAGGTAATGAAGTCAGACCCCAGCTTGAAAAGGCTCAATGGAGACAAGGGAGCAGAACTTTTTAACTTCTTTGGAACAAAGCGTCATGCAGACGGCTTCCTATTTTGCCTCAAGTACCGTGAGTTCCCAGATTATCAGATACCATATTGAAAAGGAAGCGTAGAAATGAACGCACAAAGCAGAACACAAGCGGACTGCATTCCGCAGCTCTGCATTTGCTACGCCGCGTATGCTATGCCCTCTCAACACTTAGTTGCATATACCTTTCTTTCGTAAGACTTGTACTTTGTTTTTTCAGAACAACTTCATTTTATTCTCCAAATAAAAGACTGATGAATCTTCTGAGAGAAAAAAAGAGGAAAGGATGGTCTTTGATCATGCAGAGACTTGACTGCAATGGCTGTGTGTGAAACAGGGAAATGTTATAAGGAGACAGCTGGGCTCTTTATAAAGAGGTAATTTCTCCTCTACACATTCCCCTTTTCACACATTAATGGCTGTAGTTTCCATTCATGGCAGGGGCTGGGCTGTCTTTCTTCCACCAAATGCTCTGCTAGCTGACAGAGACCAAGGAGCTGTGGAAATAGAAACGGGAGGCAGAGGCTGGTAAAGGAGTTACTTAAGGCAACATGATCTCAGCTAACAAACACCAGAGTTACCTGCTTATACCGTCCCGCAAGAAAAGCTAATAAAAGCTAATATCTGGAATAGGGCCAACATTTTTAATTCTTACTATTCTAATTTTGGGGAAGTCAAAGGTTTTCAGACGGAGAAAATGCCAAAGACTTCAAACACCTTTCCTAGACTCCTTCCGCCAAAACTTCCTCAACAAAGACCTGCACTGGTGCAGCAGAGATGTCGGGTATGAAACACCAGGCCCTCTGCAACCTGCAGAGAGGTGCATGCTTCCCTCCACTGTCAAGGACAAAAACATTTTCCTCTTTTATTATTACAGCCTAAAAATCCTGAAGGCTTAAGGGAAGTTTATGTCCACGTGTTTCAAAGCAAATCTGTAAAGATGGGGTCAGGGAGCAGGGAGGCAGACATAGCTCCTTAGAATTACACACTATGTAGCTAATGTCACGAATGTGAATTCAAACTATGAAAAAAAAAGAGCAGCATGGGAGCAAACAGATTATGCTTGCTGGAGTAAGAGGATACGAAAGGCCCAGTTTCGGCACTGAAGGCCAAATAAAATGGCAGAGGCCGGCAACAGTTGCCATAGCTGTTAATATGACATCTGTTCAGAAACTGCTTAGGAGCCCCAGGGGAACTGGCCAAAGCATCTGCAGCAAGAGAGCTGGAAAAGATAACTCAGTGACCCGAGACTCTACACCTCCAACTTGTGCACCTCCCCTCTCAACAGCAGCTACAGGACACTTGCTGAGCGGCTGTGAACACAAACGCGGCACAGGCACACACGACTGACGTTAGGGCTAACACAGACATGCACACACTGAGCTAGAGCCAATCCCAGCAGAGTCTGCCCGTGCTGTGCCCCATGATGCTCACTTCTGGGAGGGGACAACGCAAGAACTGGTGGTACGAGCTAAACACACCGGAATCTTAAGACACTCTATTTTAGAGACTAGGAGAGTTAATTAGGCAGAGATGTTAAGTGTTTTTAGTGATGTCTTTTTACGATGTTTTCCATGGATGCTTATTGGTGTTACATGGTAAACACAGTTAAGAATCAGATAAGTTGCCCTAAAAGTAACGGCATTTACTGTTTCAGAACAAGAGAAATAAATGCAGAGGCCTTTCCCTGCTACTGCTGGAGAAGCCTGTGTCGTGTGCTGCTCACCAGCGATGTCTGTCATCAGAAAGGCTGCATGGGGCCCACCAAATCTTTATGCTGAGCGGTGTGTGTTTTCCCTATATCTGCTGGGCTCCATGACTCGACTTTTCAGGATAAAGATCTGACGTTTTAATTTCAATAGAAGTTTTCATTTCAAAGCCTTTCTCTTAACTGTTCAAAACTGCAAGAAGCCAGAGTTGAGACAGTTATTCATGATCCTTTCATCCATTAATTTATATGTGTCCAGCAAAACACACCACTTCTGAGTCCATAAAAAACACATCAGCTTGTTCAAATTTCTGGAAGAGAACAACCAGGCGCAGGAGCTGTAGCTAAGACACGGAGACGCCTGTGTCCGAGAGGTTCAAAGGATGGTGCCAGCAAGATGGGAAGGCTGGCACCCAAGTTTCTGACCCTCCTGGGAAGGAAAGGTCAGCTGACCAACTAGTCTCAGAGAACGGCGGAGCTTAAGGGCACCTTGAAAACTACCTGCTCTTACCTCCTCCTTTAACAGAGGAAAGAGGCAGGGCTGGGAAGGAGACATTGCCAGTTCCCGCAAAGATTAAACTACAGCCTTCATTCCCCACAGATCTTAATATCAGTTATTCTGACTCTGAAGTAAAAACATCTTTGAAAACATAACAGGACTGAAGATCATTAATGAGTTAAATAACATTTCACTTTGTTTTAGTTATTGAGTTCTGAGTAATAAATGATAATTTGCATTCCTACCAGGCAATTCATTTGCCACCTACGTGACTGTAACAATCCCTCAAATGCCCATTTATGCAAAGTGAGAACAGGGACCAGTTCATCCTAGGTCACAATCAAGGTGCTTTTCAGATGCTCTTACCTTCTCTCAGTTGTACTTGGAGGACCTCATCAGAGAATGTTCTGCAAGTTCTTTGGCTGTGGCTGAACCAATAATGACTTTTGAGTTCTTAGTAGATGACTGTCAACGTCAAATTGAGTTTCAGTCAAGAACTCATTCAGCCAAGAGGGAAACACTAGGTGGCTTCCGGAGCTTTGAGGGTGTGAGTTGCTTTCAATTCTTGTTCATGTGGTAGGTTCAGGAAGTAGCTGAGCCATCAGCGAGTAACTGTCAAATAGTCAGCTCTTTAGAAGGGCAACTCGCCAGAGAAGTGCAAAATCAGACAAGAACCTGTCACTCACCGTTGTCTGATGTCCTGCCAAATGCAGTGACAGGCAAGAAACATTCTGATGCCTAATTTTAGTAATATACCATGTTCTCATTGGTGTCAGTTCTAAACTTTTGAAATGTTTTATGATAAAGGATTAAACTGCTGGATTGGGGAAGTAGGTTTGCAAATCACTGGAATACCAAAAAAGAAGCATTCTGTGTTAAAAAAAAAAAATTAACCTTAAGTTTGAAGACGTAGCATATACCATATGGAGCTCTAAACTATCAGGACACACACAAAAATTTCCTATGAGATTAGGGTTCAATTTGTATAGTCTGGCCTGTAACTTAGAATTTACGTAAGATTGCAACATCTCATATGATAACCTATTCAGGGCCACCATGGAAACTCAGGACTTGTCTTTTTTTGTTTAAGACAGAGTCTCACAATGTTGCCCAGGCTACTAGAGTGCCATGGCGTGAGCCTAGCTCACAGCAACCTCAAATTCCTGGGCTCAAGCAATCCTTCTGCCTCAGCCTCCCGAGTAGCTGGGACTACAGGAATGCGCCACCATGCCCAGCTAATTTTTTCTATATACATACTTCTAGTTGTCCAGCTAATTTCTTTCTATTTTTTTTAGTAGAGACGGGGTCTCCCTCTTGCTCAGGCTGGTCTCGAACTCCTGAGCTCAAACGATCCTCCTGCCTCAGCCTCCCAGAGTGCTAGGATTATAGGCGTGAGCCACCGTGCCCAGCCCTGGTGGGAATCTTGAGAGGAGATCGTGAAGGTGGCTTTGTCCCAGACGGTGCTTGAATGGGGACCTGCTTTGACTGCAGAGTCAGGTCAGGTT
>CAUYRT010046563.1:0-27567 GCA_963574885.1 Lepilemur ruficaudatus | reverse complement strand
TCAAGGTCAGGAGTTTGAAACCAACCTGAGCAAGAGTGAGACCCCCATCTCTACTATAAATAGAAAGAAATTAATTGGCCAACTAAAAATATATATAGAAAAATTAGCCGGGCATGGTGGCACATGCCTGTAGTCCCAGCTGCTCGGGAGGCTGAGGTAGAAGGATCGCTTGAGCCCAGGAGTTTGAGGTTGCTGTGAGCTAAGCTGACGCCACGGCACTCTAGCCCGGGCAACAGGGAGACTCTGTCTCAAAAAAAAAAAATCTGGATATTTTAGGTAATATAGCAGCTCTGTATTCTGATCCCTCCGGGGGTTGTTATTGCTGTTTGTTTAGAGACTTGCCTGAACTATTTGTTGTGTTTTGTTTTTTGAGACAGAATCTCACTGTGTTGCCCAGGCTAGAGTGCCATGGCGTCAGCCTCACTCACAGCAACCTCAGACTCTTGGGCTCCAGCGATCCTCCTGCCTCAGCCTCACGAGTAGCTGGGACTACAGGCATGTGCCACCATGCCCGGCTAATTTTTTCTATATGTTTTTAGTTGGCCAATTAATTTCTTTCTATTTTTTTTAGTAGAGACAGAGTCTCGCTCTTGCTCAGGCAGGTTTCAAACTCCTGACCTTGACCGATCCTCCCACCTCTGCCTCCCAGAGTGCTAGGATTACAGGCGTGAGCGACCATGCCCGGCCTGAACTAATTGTTTAGAGTCTACGTCCTCTATAGTGTGCAGCCACTGATGTCTCTGCCTTCGCCCCACCCCCACCCCTTTTTAAATTATTCTTTTTATTTTTAAGCTTAGCTTAAGTTTAGCAACCTAGGGGTGCTCCTGGGTGAGCATATGTTAGGGATCAGCCAATGATTGGTCAGAGGTTGTGCTTAAACATTCTGAGCCATTAAAGCTTTACCAGTAAATTTGTTCAGTGAGCTGGGGAACACATTCCAAGTCGAGGCAACTTGTAAGTCTGCCCCAGCTTTGCCTTTGTGAGTGTACGAAGCTTCCTGCTCAGCCAAGCATAAGCAGATAGCTGGGGTTCTCTCCAGTCTCTCCTGAGCACGCTGCACGGGTGCACAGCCTTCCAGACGACCAGAGGTGTCTAGGAGCCCACCAAGGCCTACTCTGTGTTTCCTGGATCACCTGTCCTGGCAGGTGTGTTATGTGTTCTGACCAGTATTCCAACTTCAGGTTAGCTGCAATATTGGCCTTTCCCTATTATTTGCCATCGAAATTACTGTTGTTTCCAGCGTTGTCCCCTGGGTTTTTCTGTACTTTGGCTCCGAATCAAATCAGCTCTCTCCAGCAGCAGAAGCGCCGGCCTCACAGCCTGCCCCGCCTGGTAGAGCTACAGAACCGCAGAGCAGGAGGTGGGAGCACCCGCACGCTAAAGCACCACGCCTACTGTTCTTACCGAGATCAGGTCATTTGTCTTCAATAAATACTTCACAGTTTGTTTTTTTGGCTTTGGTCAATTTCCAGAGAATGGAAAGGGATGTTTTTGACAGGTGTGTCTAGTTTTATTATTACTTTTTAGGGAGAAGATTTGTTGAGCTGCTGCTTCTCTGTGATTCTGGAAGTCCAATCCCCCACTCCAATTTTTTTTTTTATTTATTTTTTCAGAGACAGGGTCTTGTTCTGTTGCTCAAGCTGTCCTCAAACTCTCGGACTCAGGCAGTCCTCCTGCCTCAGCCTCCTAAGTAGCTGGGACTACAGGCGTGTGCCACCAAGCCAGGCTAACCTTTTTATTTTTTGTAGAGACAGGGTCTTGCTATGTTGCCCAAGCTGGTCTTGAACTCCTGGCCTCAAGCAATCCTCCTGCCTCAGCCTCCCAAAGTGCTGGGATTACAGGCGTGAGCCACTGTGCCCTGCCTAACCCCCCAGTCTTTTTAATGGCTACACAGCGTCTCATAGTTTGGCTGCCTCACTGTTTCTTTGTTAGTCCCAGTTGATGGCTACGTAGGTTGCTTTCACTGTTGTGAGACACACCATCAGCACCGAACGCCCCGCTCTGTCCTTCCTCAGCGTGTCTTCTCCTGAGCCCCCCTACTGCCTGTGGGTCAGAGCAGCCTGAGCCGGACCCTCTTCCACACCCTTCAACTCTGTTTTCTCAGGGAAGACACTGATCAAGGTGTCAGAAGCTGAAAAGCGCCTGGGAGCTGCAGAAAGGGATTTCATCCACACGGCCTCCGTCAGCTTCCTCACTCCCCTGCGAAACTTCCTGGAAGGAGACTGGAAGACGATATCGGTGAGGACCTGGGACTGCTCTGCCTCCTGGCAGCCGTGACAGCCCCCTCCTCAGATCCTTTGAGGACTCTCCTCGAAGGTCCCCAGCTCTCCTCCCATGCTGGGGACCCAGAACTCCTGGGGCCTTTCCAGAGGTGGCTCCTGTGGACTAATGACTGGAGCGACTTCCTGTCTCTGGGCCTCAGTTTCCCTGCCTTCAACAGAGATGCCCATGGGCCAGTCTTGCCACAGCTGAGGGTCTCCCCGGGCTGCCCAGGGTCTCACTGCTCCCCCTCCCCACCCTCCAGAAGGAAAGGCGGCTCCTCCAAAACCGGCGTTTGGACTTGGATGCCTGCAAAGCACGGCTGAAGAGAGCCAAGGCTGCAGAAGCCAAAGCCACGGTAGGTGTCTCCGCTGGCCTCCTGGCCCCAGGCTCTGGTTGGAGCCAAGGGGCAGGGGATGTGAAGGGACCTGGTGTTGGGCATGACCTCTCTTCCCTCTCGCTGGCAGGAGAAGAATGACTGGGGGTGCTGGGCTGGCCTGGCCACTTGAGGTCATGCCTCTCTGCCTCCACCCAACAGGGAACCCTGGTGGCCCCAGAACTCTGGGTCCCAGGGCAGACATTTATGGGGGGTGGATCAGCAGCACCCCACCTGGGTGTAGGGCACCCCACAGCCCCCTAGACAGCCAGCTGGAGTCTCTCGCATGCCCCTGCTCTGCCTTCCCAGATGCTCAGCTCTGTCCCTGGCTCTGCCTCGCCATGGGTCCCCTTACTAACGCCCCCACCTGCTGCTTGAACGCTGGGCCCAGGGTGCCCTATGCTTAGGCACACCCACGGTGGGGTGGAGAACCCCGGAATGGGGGTGCCCACCTGTTCAGGGGCAAGTCTGAAGGGCCCTATCAAGCAGCCCCGTGAGACTGGATGAGGCCTGGGCTGTCCAGCTCCCCCTTCTCTCCCAGCTCATCGAGGCCTGTTCGGCCTGGCCGGGCCAGTAGGACACAGCAAGGGATGATTTGACCAGGGCTAGGCCGGGATTCGGGGAGCTGGGCCTGCAGGTGAGCCTACTCCTGGCATGCCAGGCTGCTTGGGGGCTGTAGGGGCCTAAAGGCCACCTCCTGCCCTGCAGGAGAAACTCCCAGGCTCACAGCATGCTGGGGAGACTGCCACCCATACCTGCCCAGGCTCTGAGCCCAGCTCCCAGTTACCCATGACAGCCCTGGCCCCAAACCTTCCTTGCATTCCCCTCCCACAGTGTGGCCCCAGAGCCCCAGGGCCACGACTGGGCCTGCACTACCCCTGGCAAGAGCCATGGGCAATCTCTTAGCTCACTTGGGTGTGTGGGCTCCAGGCTGGAGGGTAGGGCTCAGCTGGTCAGAGTTGGCTAGCGTGACCTGTGGTTATTGGCATGGCCTCTTCTAAGTCACCTAGACAGGACAGTATACCCTCTCACTCAGGTCTGGATAACCTCTCTCAGGTAACTCGGCCAAAACAGACTCTTCCTCCATCAGCCAGGCCAGGGAGCCTTTCTGTAGTCACTGCAGTGATGTGACTTCTTCACTTGCTGGACCCGGACATCCTCATGCCTTAGGGTTGGGCCAGGCCACCCTCTCCAGAGCTAGGACCTGGCAGTACTAGGAAAAGCATCCTAGAGGACTCAAGCCTCCCAACATACACACGCACACGCACACACACACACACACACACACACACACACACACACACACACCACGCCCCCACCACCACCACCCCGCCACCACTGCCCCCAGGACTTCTTCCAAGGATGGGCCGTGCGCATCGTCCGCCTGTACACCCAGCCTTCCCTCCCGCCGGGGCCTGGGGGGCCTGCTCCCGCCTGCGCTGGGGACTCACTAACTCTTTGTTTTTGTTCCTTTCTGTTCTGCTTTGGGTAACTTGGCTCAGTGTGAGGGAGATGTGAGTATACCTGTCCACGTGCTGTGCTGCTTCTGGTCTGCCCTGCGCGCCCGTGGGCCCGCGTCCCTGGGGCATTTTGCAAGCAGCTGGTCTCCCCACCAGAGCCTCTACCATGCGGAGCCTCTGGTTTAGGGGGGATGCCAGGCGTTGGAGCCTGTGAGTCAGCTTTTTGCAAATGTTGAAAGCCTGTCACTCTGTCCGTCCATGCATCCATCTGTCCACCCTCATTGTGGGGGAGGGGCCTGCCCTCGAAGCAGGAGCGAGAGATGCCGTGTGCGGGGGTTCTGGGATGGAGACAGCTGTGGCGGGGACAGGATGGGCTTTGTTTGGGGAACTGCGGGGCTGACTGGGGTGTCTGCGACTGGTCCAGGGAGGCAGGGGTAGGGCGGGGCCCAGTCTGTGGCTTGCCCAGAAGCAAGGGCTGTGACAGCAGCCATGGGCTGTCTCCTTGTGATATCTGCTCTCATGGGCCACCCTCTGGCGTCCACCCACTTGGTCTTTGTCTGGACTCTCCTCATCTCCAGGCGGTGGGAGTCAGGAGAAGGGGCTTCGTGTTGTATTTGTCTGTGTCCTCCTGTCCCTGGGGCCGGGGCCTCCTGACATCTCCTTGTGGGAGACTCTGGGGCAGCCTCCTGGCCCTGGCCCTGGCTCTGGCCCAGGGTGACCCCCTCCCCCCGTGAACTCTGTTCCCCGCCAGACGGTGCCTGACTTTCAGGAGACTAGACCTCGTAATTACATTCTCTCCGCCAGCGCCTCCGCGGTAAGCGCCCCGCCCCCACCCGGCCGCCTCCCCTACCCCTGCGCCACCGGCCTGAGTGCTCTGGAGCTGGAGCGGGCGGTAAGGCGGGGGCTGCACACGCCGCCGGCCCCCACCTCTCCACCGGCCTGGCTCCCTGCCCTGTGACCGTGTGGTGGGACTTGCTTCTCCCTGCAAAATGCTGGTGACGGTGGCTCCGCAAGCTAAACTGAGGAGCGTGGTGGACGCAGGACAGCAGCCGTCCCCTCTCCAGGGGCCCTAAGGGTCTTGCTGTCGCTACCCCCGCCCCCTCACCACCTCTGAATGCCAGGCCCTGGGTGGGCCCCGAGGGCACAGGAGTTCACAGACCCCCTAAAAGACAGGTGGCAAGGACATCTGCTAGGCGTGTGAGGCAGGAGAGGGCCGGGGAGGCGGAGGGCCCCGCGGCGGTGCCAAGGCCAGACGCTGGGGAGCAGGGCCCGTCCTGGGGAGGCGGGCAGGGGCCGGGCCAGGAAGTCTTCGTGTATCTTGGCGTCTGTTGTTTTTACAGCTCTGTGGAGATGTTTGCTATTTACTGTTTAGTGTGGGAACTAGGCCAGTCGCACCTCTCCCTCATGCCTGTCACAACCACTGCTATGCCTTTTCTGCCCCTTCTATCCCTTCCATCTCCCTGAGGGGGAGATCCTCTGGCCCTCGCCCATCATGAGCTTGCTGCCAAGTGTCATTGGTGCAGTTTGGTGGCTGGTAACTTGTCCCTCGAGGCGCCAGCCCTGTGTGCTGTCGTAGCCCGTGGCGGTCGTCCAGTGCTGTGCGGGCGGAGGCTGCCCCTGCTGTGGGCTCCCCAAGCAGCACTGGGGTCCATGCGGGCCGGCCTGGGTTCATGGTCCACACTGCAGGTTATTGTCTTAGATTGGATCTCCAGAAGTGGGCAGGAGCAATGGGCCTCCTAAGCCATGGCGGGGAGGGGGATCTTCTCTTTAGACCTTGGATGACTCTTCCCGCCCTGCTCGCTGGGCTGCATGGAAGGAGAAACATCCTGGAGGGTGGAGACTGCCCTGTTTTTTTCTTTTGCCACTGAGCCCGGGTGTGACTCAGGCACGAGGCTGCCTTTCTTTGCCGGAGGACAGAAAGGTTCAGTGACTGTCCCAGAGTCACACCGCTCTGCCTCCCAGCCCACTAGCCTTCGCCAAGAGTCAGGGTGGGGTGGGGGACACTCGGTCTCTTTTGAGACCCCACGCAGAGACTGGGGCTGACACTATAGGAGAAACACAGGCAGGACTTCCCGGCTGGCTGTCCCCCTCCCTGCATGTGGCACCCTGCTCTCACACTGGGCCTCACCCTAGCTTCAGCCCCTGGCTGGGCGGGGGTGGAGGGGCAGGGTGGGCAGACCAGGGCCTCTGAGAGCTGGGGCAGGGCACCGGCTCTGGGGTCTAGGTGTCCTCCCCTCCCCTGCTGACCGGTGCCCACCTCCCCTCCCCTGCTGACCGATCCTGTTGTGGTCTCTGCAGCTCTGGAATGATGAGGTGGACAAGGTGAGTTGAGGCCTGAGGGGCTTGGGGGAAGCGGGGGTGGGGACGGGCCCCAGCATACCTTCTGGCAGGGCTCTGTCTCACACCCACTGGGGCTGCTGTCGGGGTGAGGGGCGACTGCTTTCCCTCTGCGGGTAGTAGCCCTCGGGAGGCACTTGCTAGGTGGATTTTCCTGATGGTTGGAGGGAAGGTCTGTCACTGCACCTGCCCATGGGGGTCCTGAATGGGGCTCTAGCTTCTGCAGGGGTCAGGGCTCCAGGTATGAAGTCAGGTAGACCCAGATGTCTCTCTGCATCCCCTGGGGAAGTGACAGACTGCTCTTCAGGGCACAGGGGAAGGCTGAGAGGAGGGAAGCTGGGCAGGCACTGTGGGCGCTCACGTCTGCCCCGTCCTGTCCAGGCCGAGCAGGAGCTTCGAGTGGCCCAGACGGAGTTTGACCGGCAGGCAGAAGTGACCCGTCTCCTGCTGGAGGGAATCAGTAGCACTCACGTGAGTCCTGCCCTCAGGTCTCCCCGTAAAACCCATCCACAGGTGGGAGTGAACCTGAATCTCAGGAGGCGAGCAGGGCAGTGTTGTCCCCGAGGGTGGCTTTTGGCATGACCAGAGGGGCTTTCACAGAGCAAGTCCCACAGGCTTGGGTATCTCTCTCTGCCCCCAGCGGAGCAGGCATCTGGGACAGAACACACGGGAATGCTGGGCCGGAGTCTGGCAGAGGACTAGGGTAGAGATGGAATTTCTTGTCCCAAGGCTTGGCTCACCCCCCGGCAGGAGGTTGGAGCTCAGCACTGGCCTCTTCCCCACAGGTGAACCATCTCCGCTGCCTGCACGAGTTCGTTAAGTCTCAGACAACGTACTACGCACAGTGCTACCGCCACATGCTGGACTTGCAGAAGCAGCTGGGCAGGTGTGGGGCGGGCACTGGGGTCCCCTGGCTCCCAGGCCCGGTGGGCGGCGGGAGCTCCTCTAGGCAAGGGCCTTCTCCCTAGGAGCTGAGGGCCTCTACACACACAGCCTGACTGGAGGGCTCTGCCCGGAACCTGCTCTGGGCCCGGGCTCCCCATGCGTGTGCGGGTGAGGTAGCTGGCCTTGGCGACCACCGAGTGCCCTGGAGCTCCGAGAGCAGTTTCTAGAGAATGCTTGGGGTGTGGAGGTTGGGGCGGGACCATCTCACTCCTGCTCTGCTCTTCCCTTTGTGCTGCCAGCTCCCAGGGTGCCATGTGAGTAACGAGGGCACTTCCTGGGACTGGGGAGGGGCCCTTGCCTTTGGGGTGTCTGGGAGGGCCTGTGGGACTCCCTCAGGGGCACGACTCCTGCCTGCTGAAGTGCTCCCTCCTCTCCAGATTCCCAGGTACCTTCGTGGGCACCACAGAGCCCGCCTCCCCGCCCCTGAGCAGCACCTCACCTACCACCACCGCGGCCACCATGCCTGTGGTGCCCTCTGTGGCCAGCCTGCCCCCTCCAGGGGAGGCTGCGCTCTGCCTGGAGGAGGTGGCCCCCCCTGCCAGCGGGACCCGCAAGGCCCGGGTGCTCTATGACTACGAGGCTGCCGACAGCAGTGAGCTGGCCCTGCTGGCTGATGAGGTGGGTCTGGTGCCACGCGGAGCAGGCTGGATGAGGAGCCACCAGGGAACCAGCACTGGGTGCATGGGACCTGGGGGGATGCTGGGTGGGGTAGTGTGGAGGCCAGGAGGTTACGAGGGGGTCTAGCTCTGAGGGAGAAATCCTTACTCTGCTAGGTCTCAGCAGAGTGGGCGAGGTGATGAACACCTGCCCCTGAAGGTGTAGACACCCTCATCATGGGGAGGTAGCAGCTCTGTCCCCACTTAGACCTGGGGCTAGCTCTGCCCTTCCCTTTCTGCCATCCCTCTGCAGCTCATCACCGTCTACAGCCTGCCTGGCATGGACCCTGACTGGCTCATCGGCGAGAGAGGCAACAAGAAGGGCAAGGTCCCTGTCACCTACTTGGAACTGCTTAGCTAGGCAGGTCCCCTTCTGGGCCCCTGCCCATTCTGGCCTGGGCAGGAGAGGACAGGCACAGCCCTGCCACTTACCTTGTCTGCTGGCGTTGCAGCTGCTCAGGATGGGGAGGCTAATTCGCCCCATTCTGCCCATGCCCCGGTTATCAGCTGTGAGGAGCCCAAGAGCTGAATGGCCCCAGCCCTTCCCCGGCCCTGCTTCTGCCCTGTGGTTCTGGAGCCCCCAACCCTGCCTGCGCCTCCTGAGCACCCCAACCCTCCCGGCTCCTGCTGAGGAGGGAGGGGCTGCCTGCAGCAGCTGCACGTGGCACCTAAGCCAGGGTGGGGGCCGCCACAGACAGGCCTAGGAAGCCCTGGGGCACCCTTGGCAAGAAGAGAACCCCTGCCGTTTAGTTGCCAAAAGCAGCAAAGGGGAAAGTGGTGACCGCAGGGCTCTGGCAGGGAGGGCAGAGCCGGGCAGGAGCCAGGGTTGAGCCTGGAGCAGCATCTTCCGGTGCTACCCTGCCGTCCCACCCCTCACAGCTCAAGCCAAGTCTGGCGGCTGCAGCCTTCACCTCTCCACACTCACTTTTTAACTGGTATTTCTACTTCTGCCTGTCGCTTGCTCTCTAGCCAATGACGAATAATAAACCCTCCTCGTGCGTGAGTTGCCTGGGCTCCTGTCAGGGGCCAGCCCTTCAGGTGGGCAAGGGAAGGGAAGACTTCCGCTTCGCCCCACTCTTTCTGGGTGGAGTGACCTACGGCGTGAGCAGGGTGCCCTGAAGCTGGCCCCGCAAGACACTAGTGCAGTAGGAAGGGCAGCCTGCCTTCCTCATGTGGGGCCTGTGCCTCAGACGGCACTGCTGTTCCCAGACATGAAGCTACACAAGAAACATTTCATTCCTAAGAAAAACAGTCCTAAATTTGGATTGTGGAGTGGACTGTAGAACCTGCCTGAGTTTAAGCTCCAGGCATTGGTGGCTGTCAGCACTTCCTGCTGGTCAGACACGGAGCCCAGCACATGGCCCACATGTTCTCACACTGTCCTCCGCGACATCTTACAGATGAGGAAAGATAAGCAAGGCAGTCACCTCCTCAAGACACAACCGCCAAGGGGCCGAGCAGAAACTCAAGCCCAGGTCAGCCTGATTCTAGAAACCTCTAGATGGCCCTTAAAGTGGGGCCTCGCACTCTGACTTCAGTCTTAAGGAGGCCAACAGCTGTTGGGCTTCTAGACAGGGGGACGGGAAAGGCAGGGGCAGAGCTTCAAGTAAGGCCACACCCACAGAAGAGCTCAGCCAGCTGGGCAGGTGGAAGAGGGTGGTCAGGGACAGGACAACAAAAGGAACACATGACAAGGTCCACCCAGCATGCCTCTCTGCCTGAGGATATTAACAGAGGGGTGCCGATGAGTCAACCACGGTACGCATCCTCCCTTCCCAAGCCACTGCCTGAACTGTTCAAGGTTCTCAGAGTTGGCTTGTCATTCCCAGGCCTTGAAGTTACATGACACAGTAGTCTATAAACAGTGTTTTAATATTTGTATAAATAGACCACAGTATTACCAAAAAACTGCAAGTACAGATTATGGAAAACATTCTCAAACCCGTGTCTAGAGCCTCTCTCCTGGACTGTTAACACGCCGTCTCCCGCCTCTCCCTGGGCTGGCCAAGTGCTGTGGGGAATGCTCGAAGGATAGGAATTTACCTCTTTGGGGCATTTTGTACGTGAGGGCCTGGGCATAAGGGGCTCTCGGCTCTCTGCCCCTGCTGTTGACCTCTTAATCTATTACAAAAATAACGTCAGCAGATGGGTGGTAGGAGTCGTGGCCACTCTGGGGAGAGATGACAGATCTGCCCTCTGTTGCAGACTGGCCTCAGCGGCCACGGTGCTGAAGAGTGGTAGGCAGGCAGCATGCCTCTGCTCTATCTTTGCACGTGACGGACAAAGGCCTGCACCAGCTGGATCAGAGGCTCCTGGCTCTCAGGGCTGGCTTTGGAGAGAGAGCTGGACTTGGCCTGTGGTGAGGGGAGGACGCCAGCAGCAGGGGAGCTGGGGGCTCCCCGGCGGAAGTAGCGTGAGAGGCTGGAGAGCAGTGTGCTCTACAAGAAAAAAAACAGCTCAGTGAGGCCTAGCACCTCTGGGTCACCATCCCCACCCCTCAGGAGCTGGCCAGGCAGGACCCCATGGGGCTCTTGCCCTGCTGGTCCAGACCCCTCCAATCAGAGCCCTCTAGCCATCCGTACCAACTCTGAGCTGAGCTCCTGCTTCATCCGCTGCTTGTCCCGGGGGTGCACAGCCGGGTCCCGTAGGTACCGCATTGCCTGGGAGATGAGCAGGTAGAAGCAGTTTTCCATGGTAAACATCAGGAGAGACCTGGAAGGAAGGGCAGGCTTTCAGCACTGTTGCAGAGGGCCTTTCAACCAAGAGAACAGCGCCCATGACTGCCCCAGCCCCTTGTCAGATCCCAGAAGGAGGTCTCACTTCAACGTCCTGGTCCCTTCTGCCTGCGTGCTGAGCCCCACAGCCTGAGTAAGGGGCTCCTTTTTCTTGTCCAGCTGGAAGAAGAGAAGCAAGCAGTCAAAAAATAAGCCAACAGTAACAGCTCCCACTTGCTGAAAGTTTCCTGCTTATCAGTGACCTCATTTAATTTTCACAGTAATGCTCATGGCTAGGCTCTACCCCCAGGAAGGTTAGATAACGTGGCCACAGTAGGCTAGGAGGTGGCAGACTTGAGGAAGAATGGGAAGAAGGCAAGTAAGTACCCAACTTACCTCTCCAAGCATGTTGAGGGCCACATTCACTGTGGCCAGAAGGGTCCCAAAGGAGGGGGCTACTTCAGAATCAAAGGTGGGGGTGGTAAAGCTCAGGGCAAACAGGAAGTTGTATTCAGCAAGATCCAGCGACTACGAGGCAAGACAAGGGTGATCTAGGACCCAGCCACGACGCCAAGTGGCTCTCAGTACACAGCAGAAGGGAGCAGAGCACAAAACAACAGCCTTCAAGGATCCAGGAAGCTGGCAGAGCCGCATAGGTGGCAACTGGTACCTGATCCAGCAGGATCTGGCAGACATCTGGGGTGAAGTGGCGCAGGGCTGCCAGGGTCCTGCTGAGGATCTTGAGAAGCCCGTACTGGACTGTGTGCAAGGCCCGCTGCTCTGAGGCCTCTGTGTCAGCAGTGGGCTGCTTGGAGGAGGAGCAGCAGGCAGGGGCAGCTGGTGTAGCCATGGCAGCGGTGGGTGGTCGCTGGACTCGGGGGGTGACAGCTGAGGGGAGGCCATCTCCATTTTTGTTCTGGGGAGTCAGAAAATAAGGTGGAGCCCAGGGAAGCCAGGGTGAGGCATTCTAGGCACACATGGGCATTCAGGACTCAGTTACCTGTAAGTAGTGCTGCAGCATCTTGCGGCTATGCAGGAGGGAGGTGCAGGCCTGGCACAAGTAACCCAGGTTGACCTGGGACAGACATGGAAGGGAGAGGAACATTCTCATGGGCAGCAACCCCAGTCATCTGACTGGACTGACCCAGCAAGTCTCTACACAACAGCAACGTGGTTCTCTTACTCCCTGACACTCTTCTCTTATCTGCCAGTGCTCACTTGTCCACACTCAAGCCTATAGCCACTAAATATGTAGCACTTGCAAACTTGGGGTCAGCAGGGCTCAGGCCTGTACTGTTTACCTAGAACCTAGCTAAATTTAGGCCTGGCACATTATAAGGTCTTAAGTAAGTAAAGAAGATGGGGATAAGACTGATTCCCATTTTACAGGAAAAGAATACAGGCCTAGAAATAGAGGGGAGGCCAGGTGCAGTAGCTCATGCCTGAAATCCAGCACTTTGGGAGGCCAAGGCAGGAGGATCACTTGAGCCAAGGAGTTTAAGACCAGCATGGGCAACATAGTGAGACCCTGTCTCTACAAAAACAAAAGGAAAAGAAAAATAGAGGTGAAGTGACTTGGCCAAGGTCACAAAATCAGCAAATGACAAAAGCCTATCTGTCACCAGAGCCTGTGTTCTTTCCCTGGCCCCTCTACAGCTGGTTCCCAGCTCCAGGTCTGTCCTTACTGGATCTGAAATAAGGTCTACCTGATAGAGCTCAAGTTCTTTTTCTTTCTTTTTTTTTTTTTTGAGACACAGTCTCACTGTGTTGCCCTGGCTAGAGTGCCATGGCGTCAGCCCCGCTCACAGCAACCTCAAACTCCTGGGCTCAAGCAATCCTCCTGCCTCAGCCTCCTGAGTAGCTGGGACTACAGGCACGCACCACCATGCCCGGCTAATTTTTTCTATATATTTTTAATTGTCCATTTCTTTTCTATTTTTAGTAGAGACGGGGTCTCGCTCTTGCTCAGGCTGGTTTCGAACTCCTGACCCTGAGCGATCCACCCGCCTTGGCCTCCTGGAGTGCTAGGATTACAGGCGTGAGCCACCGCGCCCGGCCTGAGCCCAAGTTCTTAATCTACGTGGCTGCCCTTCATGGTGGAGGGAAAACTTCAGCCAGAGTAAGCAAAATGAAACCGAACCCTGTGCTCCCCAAGTAAAAAGCCCACGTTCAGGAATAGCCTGCACGGCCAGGCACGGTGGCTCAGGCCTATAATCCTAGCACTCCAGGAGGCCGAGGGGGGTGGATCACTCAGGGTCAGGAGTTCGAAACCAGCCTGAGCAAGAGCGAGACCCTGTCTCTACTACAAATAGAGAGAAATTAATTAGCCAACTAAAAATATACAGAAAAAATTAGCCGGGCATGGTGGTACATGCCTGTAGTCCCAGCTACTCGGGAGGCTGAGGCAGGAGGATCGCCTGAGCCCGGGAGTTTGAGGTTGCTGTGAGCTAGGCTGACGCCACGCCACTCTAGCCCAGGCAACATTTTGAGACTGTCCCAAAAAAAAAGAATAGCCTGCAATTCACTGGAGGTGTCCCAGAGAGTGCCCACAGCCTCCCTGTCCCCAAGCATTTCCCCAGACCCTTCAAAGACACAGTGTCTGAAGCCCCCACCTGGACATCACGCATGAGCTGAGGCAAGTGGAAGTGCCATTCCTTCATGAAGTTGGACAGCTGCAGAATAAAGCCCACGGTGTGGTCTGCCTCCTCCAGGCAGGCCAAACTCTGCACTGTCCTTACTGCGTTGAGGCACTGAGAAGAGGGGACAACAGGGAAAGATGGGGATGGCTCAGACCTGAGACACAACCATGCCTGCCCTCCTGTGAAGAGGATTGGTCATGGGCCCACCGACACTAAGGTGGCAGCACAACCAAGTTTCTGTCTGAGCTGACCTGAGACCATTCCCGTCACTCAGCAGACTGTGGCTGGCCAGTGAGCCAACAGTCCTCAGCACATCTCAGAACGAGGGCATCAACACGCCTCCACTGCCGAGGCCCAAGCTCCATACCCACTTGCCCCCTGAATGGCCCAGATCCCTTTTTACCCTGAGGCCCCGTCTCTTGTGATGCTGGCAGGCCCTCACCTGTAAGGTCCGCTCCTGGTGGACACCCACAAAGTCCAGGGCCTCAGTCAGGAAGTTGTACCGCAGAGTTTTGAGCAGCTGCTCCATCAAGGACATGGACAGGCGGTAGACACCTGGCCAAGAGGGCGCATCCACAGACTTCCGAGAGGCACTAGGTGTCTGAAGAAAAACAGCAGACAAGCTCAGGACACAGTGCCACAGGAACCCAGCTGACAGGGAGGGTAAGGCCTCCTTGCAGTACACCAGGTAAAGCAACTGGCTGCTGGGAGAAGAAATGTACCAGGGTGCGTACAGCCACTGCCTGGCAACCAGCAGGGCCAGAAAAGGGGCCAAGGCCAGTGATGCAAGGAAAGAGCACTAGGCAGAGATTCAAGATCCTGAGTTCCAGACTCAGGTCTGGCACTAACCAGCGGTGTGAACTTGGACATATCACTGCCCTGCTCTGGCCCTCACGTGCTTCCTCTAAAGGGCAGCTGGGCTAGATGCCCAACTACGTAACAATTCTCACAAGAGTAAGAGGTTCGAGTGAAGACTACTGTTTTGGGATTGAGAGACATCTGTTAAACTGTAAGTAACCAAGGTACCCAGAGGGCAGGGTGCTGAGGCTGCATCAAGCCCTCATACCAGCCACTTCCCTTTTCCTGGTCCCATGGGACAGGGGTGGAGTCACAGTGACACACTGCCTTTCAGAGAGGGAGAGAGGAGAGGACAGCTGTCCTGGCTGCAGGCCCAATCTCAGGGATGTGTTCTTTGGCCCTCCTTAGGCTTGTAACAGGAAGAATCCATCCTGTCTCCCAGAGGTGGTGCACAGAGATTAAGTGGTACCTTTGAGTGGCAAGTTTGTTAGAGATCAGCCTGGGAGTGAGGAAGATTCCTAACCATCAGCGCATTAAGCAAGGCATGAAGAGGAGAGCAACTTCCAGGGCCAGGTGGGAAAGGTCCTTTTCAACTAGAACTACAGGTTGGCCATGCCGGGCCCCCTGGCAAACTCCTGGCACTCACCTGCACTGTGCCATTGGTGCTGAGCTGGTACACGCTCAGGAGGGGCAAACAAATGCTCTGAGTGATGCCAGCTCCAGCCACTGCTGTGGCTCCCTGGGAGGAAAGGACATGGAATGAGACAGCCTATTCCTGCCCTACCACAACCACAGCCTAAGCCTGCAGCCCTCTGCCCAGGGGCAGGTAGGGCTCTTGGGCTAGATCACAGCTTCTGGAATGTCAGAACCCACACAACACAAGCAAGGAGGTCCCTTCCTGCCCTCTACTGGCCTCCTACCTGCTGGGTGCGAGCCAGGGTGAGGAGCAGGTGCAACGAAGCCTCAGTGAAGTGCAGATTCTGCTTCATGCGAAGACTCACCTCCAGGGTGGTGAGGAGGGTGGGCAGAACGGGGAGCCTGCGGGTCACCTGCAGCCATGAGTCACCATCCTCATCTACCTCACACAGCTCCTTGGCCAGGTGTAAGCCCAGGACACACACCTGCTGGAGCCCAGAAGCAAAGATGAGTAGAAGAAGAGGGAGGAAGCAGTCCAGAGGAAGGAAAAGAAGGATGATGATGGCCAGCCATGGGCCTGGATGCCCAAGACCTGCTTGGTCACATGCCTCCAATGTGAGCTTGACTGTCAGAACTCACACTATCTCCGCATCCTGCCCCTCTGGGGTCCAGCTCTCCATGAAGAGCAACCCCACCTACTCTAGTGTGTAACTCCCCTAAACTTATGGGCTCTACATCTGCTTCCTCCCTCCACCTTCACTCACACTGTCACCGAGACTTGTCAGTGCCACCTCCTGTCCCCAGTCTGAATGCTCCACCCAACTCCACCACTAGGAGTTGGAGAGACCTCACCATCTCTTGCTGCACTAATGCAGTTGTCTCCTAAATGGTCTTTCTCCAGCCCCTCTCACTGCCTGCCTCTACCAATCCATGTCATGTTTGAAAAGGCACTTTCAGTCCAAGTCATGGATCAGTGTGGAACCCAGGCTGCGAAGTTCTCCCCTGCACTCCTCCCCTGCACTGCTTGTCACAATGGGACTCCTGCTTCTCTGCACAGTGTCTGATCTATTAACTCTTCCTCCCAGCCTGTGAACTCTAGAAGTGCAGCAACTATTTGTCTTGCTCACTAGTCACCCCAGGGTCAGACACAGAGCTGGCAGGCAGTAGGAAGGCGGCTTGCTAGGGCACTCTCTCACCCCATCACGCTGGTCCTTGTGCCGGGGCCGAGAGCAGTCATCGGTCTCCATGCTATCCTTGTCCTCCGCGGCACTGCCTGATGCCAGACTGTGGCGAGTTTGGTCAAAGAGTGCAATCACCTCTTCTTGGAGGGTCTCACAGACGTTCAGCACCAGCTGGGAGTACTGGGGTATGTCACTTACTGCAGAGCAGACAGGGAGGGGACACAGTCATGTTCACCAGGCCAACCCTCACTGATTCCTTCCCAGACAGGGGGCTGGGAATGTGGTACAGCAGTGCTAAGAGGGAGAGTGTCTGTCTGGTGGGAAGGGAGTAAAGACAGGCCAGGAAGAAAAAGAGTATTCTTGAGGTAAAATTCCAAGACAGAAAGTTCAAAAGTCACAAGAACACCCAGATAAGAAAGGCCAAAAAAAAAAAAAAAAAGAAAAGAAAGAAAAGTTACAAGAATGCAATGACTTGGAAATAAAAAAAAGAAAAAGAAAAAACCAGAAAGTCACAAGAGAACCGTGTGGCCCTGAGCGGGAGGAAGGCCCACCCGGGATGGCTGCCAGCAGGGGCGAGCAGGCTGCTGCTGCTGCTCCCTCTGCCCTGCCCCCACCTTTCATCTCCTTCATCTGTAACACGGTGATGAACGCCGAGAACACCTTGGCCTTGGTCTTCTCCATGAGCTGCTGCTCTGCCTGCAGCACTCCCTCCAGGATCTCCGTCAAGGGTCCGAGGATTTCATCCACAGAACCTAACTCTCTAGAAAGAATGTAGGGGTGGAACGGGGATAACAGCCCTCACAGAAGGCCACACTCTGCGCACACTCCACGTCAGCACGCCCCCCTAGGAATTCTGCCTCCCTTCTCTTCTGCCATGTCACGCCCACTCCCTATGAGGGAAAGCCAGGCCAGTTCAGACCCACTTTCTCCCCTTCAGGAAGGCGAAAGGCCAGTAAGTGGAGTGAACAGGCACCGCCAAGGAGGTTCTGGCCTCAGCCCATCTCTGCTGGCACAGTGCTCACCTCTTCCACTGCCGGAGGAGGATGAGCAGCAGAGTGCACATCATGGAGCCGAGGCGGAGGCAGTTCACGGAGGCCGGAACTAGGAGCTGAGGGGAGACAGCACACCAGTGAGAAGCCTGACTTCTTGTGAGCAGACAGTGAAAGGATTCACACTTCATCCACAGGGCACGTCCTGGACACATGCCTTGCTTCCCTGCAGCGAGTTCACAGGGGTGGAGCGGAGTGGGAGAAGCCAGTGCTGGCATAGCAGCGGCAGAGCCTGCTGACACACGGCAGCCTCTGGCGCCCCTCAGGCCCACATGAGCCCTCTGACCGGACCACCGTGTGCCTGCCGCAAATACATGAGCTCTGCCATTTGACTTTGGCGACTCTCTCCCTGGGAGGAATGGGAAACCTTCCAGACACACTTACTAACGCTTTGGTCCCGTCAAGTACATCAAGAAAGAGCTGTCGACGCACTGCAGAGTTGGTCAGGTGCATTATATCTGCCTGCAAAGGAACAGAAAGAGATTTCAGCTGGAAAAATTTCCCAGACTTTAGAGCCAAGAAATGTGGGGTCCTCTGTCAGGCAATTAGCCATTGACAAGTCACTGCAGCCCTGATTTAAAATGGGGCTTGAGGGCCCTGCTGTTTCTGTTGACTCTTAGCTATGGTCAGAGTCAAGTCCAGGTTCAACATCACTTCATGACTCCATCCGTCCTCTGCTTAGAACCTTCAAAGGCTTCCCAGTGCCCACGAAATGCAAACTAAACTCTTCAGCATGACCTGGAGGCCCCACAGGATCTGGTCCAACTGATTCTGGTATCACCCCCACTGTGCTCACTCCAGTCCAGTCCTACTCGCCTCTTGCCTCCTTCTTGGACACACCAAGCTCCTTTCCATTTCTGTACCTTGGTACCTGCGAGCCCCTCTGCCCAGACCTCTCCTCCACAGGCGTTCCACCTGGAAGGCTTCTTTGCACACTCAGGTCTCAGTTGGGACATCACCTCCTCAGAGTGGGCCTCCCTGACTACTTCTGTCTCACATGTTCACTGCCATAGCACCTTATTTACTTCACGGACGGTTATCACTATCTGAAACCATATTTTTTATTGGCAAATTTGTTTACAATTTACCTCCCTCATGGACCACCCTCTACGAGATTGAAGATCTTATCTGCCTGACTCACTGCTGTATCCTGATGCCTGGCACATGGTAAGCATTCCACTAATAGACATTAACTGAATGAATGAATGATCAACATCCCGGACTTAGCCAGATAGGTCTCCTAGGCGGGAAGAGGATGGTGAGATTTTCAGAGCTACAACTCAAAAACTGCTTCCTGACTAGGGCCTAAAAGGCAGGTGACGCAGAGATTATACCCTGGGGAATCAACTACTCCCAAAGATGGCTGAGCCTTTCAGTGTGTCTGGGGTCTTAGGGGTCCACAGTCACTGTGCCATGGCAAGAGTGTTCACATATCCATTCTTTCTAGGCTCAAAGCTCCAAGCATGTGGGCAGTCTGGCACTAGAGAACAAATTTCACAGAAGATGTAAGAAATGCTTGGAACAAGGAGACATCCATCAAGCTGAAGTTGTTAATGAAGTCAAGATATTTGTCTGTATACCCTAGGGAAAAACAGTTCATCACCAAGTCTTACAATACAGCATGATGGCATCAAACCACAAAAAATGCTACAAACAATGCAAACTCTCTCTTTCAAAACCAACTCTGAGTAGCACGCAATGCAAAGACAATGGCCTCTGTTTTTTCTAAGACCAGGAAATGCAGTTTCTAGAACCAATGAAAATAAACTGCTCTTTAGACGGGGTGCTGCTACAGCTATCAGAGCTACCTGCTGACTAGTCTACAAATATTTACCTAGTACCTACAGGGCACACACACAAGAAGGCAATTATACATTGGAAGGGAACACCTTAGACCTAGTCAAGGCCCAAAGGGAGCTACACAATGCTTTAAGAACATCTGACAGGATTTCAAATCACTTGTCTACACTCTTCTTAAGAGTCCCTTGGACCCAATACCCTCAAATACTCCACATTTGCCCCAATCTCTTGGCACACAATCTGTTAATTTTAGCTCTCAGGGATAAATCCATCCTGATTCGTTTTTCATCCCAAGGACCTGTATCTGCTAGGCATCTCAAAGGGTCACTGTTAAGACATCAAAGTGAACACTTGCCCCAGGAAGTTCTTACGTGACTGGTGGCAATGATGAGAAGCATCCTCCAGGCGGAGACCAGCATCTGATACTCTAACAAGGAGGTACAGCTGCTGCCCTCTGTTTCAGCTGTGTGAACTGCCAAGGACTTGACATACCCTGACCAGTAGGCAAAGCGTTTCTCGCTGGAAAATTTCTTGAGTGTATCTTTTAATGACTGGTCTAACGAACCCCTATGGTGTCAAGAAAAAAACAAAACCCACAGTTAGGTTTTAAAAGCAGGTGGGAATGTGATGGGCACAGACCCTTGTTGAGGCAGAGAAAACAACCTCACATGGGCTTAAAGGCAGACGGCTCCAGAATCACCTCCAAAGTGTGGGGCTCATACTTCTTGCTCAACATAATGGGTTAGGCTGAGGCCTTTGCAGGATTCCTCCTCCATAAAATCCCGGTCACATGGAGTTTGCTTCACAATAACTTTCTGATAATCATAAATGCCATCAATGGATTGGCCAGGGACACAGCTCACTGGCCCTCCATAAATGGTTCCAAACCAGCTCTGTCCTCTGCCTTGGCTTATACCGCCCTGCACCCAGTGGTAGGCCACCATAATCACCCTCTCTTCCCAACCTTCAATTAAAATCTCAAAGGGGAAAGGACTCACTTAACTACATAGTATATCTCCAAGCAAATTATCTTCATTATTAGGGCACAGGTTTCCAGGATACTGAGCTGTGAAGAGGGAACAGAACAGACTCTGATCATGTAGACGAACATCTCCCTCAGTGCCCCCAGAAGTGAACAGAGCAGGACCTAACACTTGGAGAACAAGCAAGTACTCTCCCTCTCAATTATAAAAGGCCACCTGACTAGCAAAAGCAGAAGTGTCAGGTCCACAATGTCTGCAAGTGAGTGGACAAGACCACAGAACCATTAACAAGAAGAGGCAGGGCAAGCCACTGTCCTTTCCAAAGCAAAATACCAAAGGGAGAGGAAGCAGGCGCTTCTCTAAGATAGAAGTTTCCAAGGAAGAAAACATTCTGTTGCTTAATTAGGGAAGGTATTACTTTCTACACCCCCATCTCACAGCCCAGCCTTTTCTGCCAGGAACTGCAGCTGCTGTCCTACCGTCCGCCACAGCTTACCTCAGATGTTTCTGAGGGAGGAGAAAGGGTTCCAAACAGCGGACTAGTTAAGTTCTCCCAAAACTTGGGTCTAGAAAGGAAACACATGTTGGAAATCACACTTTTCTCTCCCACAGTCCTTTTCTCCTCTCTCTAGCTCCCTTTGGTAGTCACTTCTCCCTATTTTACCAGTCCTAATCCTAACATCTGTCTCGTAAGTCAATTGTTCCTACATAAATATACAGTAGATAAAATTACATTTTTCTCTTAAGAAACACAATTGTGCATTATAGAGTTGATCAATAAAAACTCTTAATGATTCCTTCCATTGTACATTTTTCCAACAGCCTCACAAAGAAGAGAGGGAAATAAGACAGCAGACTTCCAAATTCTGACTTTTTCTGCTCCTTCCTTTTGTGCCAGGGGGATCCAAGAGAATACAATATTTGTTCCATTTGGTCCAATGGCTTAAGCAAGCCATTCTCATCTGAATCTGTCTCTCAACAATATTGGGTTTTGATGGAGTTAGCAGAAGGCAGGAACACAAAAGTAGTTGAACCTTAAAGATGCTTAATGCTTAAAGATCCTTAATTGCTACTGACAGCATTAAAAAGAGAGTAAGTGTAAAACTCCCATGTATTGAAGCGGCACCAAGCATGTTTTATGCTCACTCCCAGGGAACTGTCACAACAAACCTCTGAGACAAGAACTACTTTTACTCCCATTATACAGACAAGGACAATGAGACTACTCGCAGAGTCAGACTCACTTGGTTCGGAGGACCAACATGGCACTGTCCCGACGGTCTTGCCACAAGGCATGCAGAAAGGCAATGGCTGCACGATGCAGCAGAGGTGGGCACCAGTATCGATCTTGTTGTTGGAAATCAATCAGCTCCAGCACTGCATGGAGGCAGCTCCACACCCCAAGGCTGAATTCCTGTTAAGAGGGTATGGGTGAGAGTTCAGTCTCACAGCCATTGCTAGCAGCCACACCTGCAGAGCCCAGCACCACATCTTGGGAAGCCACTCCCCAGCTCATCCCAAGTACAGGCGCACCTTGGAGCCATCACTCCCATCCTTCACCTCCAGATTCAGAAACAGTTCAATAAGGCCTGGCTGGGTCTCTACTGCAACCGTGAGGAATTCCAGAATCATGACTTTGATGCGCATGTCCTCAATCTTGCTCTGCAGTCGGGTCAGGAAGGCATCACGTATGGCTGCCGCATCATTGCCCAGGCAAGCATACACTGACATTGGGGCCACCTGATGGAGACCAGGACACACAGGCTTAGAGCTCTGCTTCCAGAAAAACCTCAGTGGGCTCCTGCAGAAGGGCTCTGGAGAACTCCCCAAAAATTCGCAGAAAGGGAAGCATCCAGGCACAAAGTTCTAGGACAAAGGGGACATCACGCCAAGCAATAGCATGAGATGCCCAAAAATTCACAGGAGAAATCAACACAAAAAGACACTCAACCTCTCTCACAGTTAAATATAAAGTGAAAAATTACATAGCATTTTTTTTGCCTATTAGATTGACAAAGGTTAAAAAACTGATGAAGGCATCTTGGCAAAGATACAAGACTTGGTGTTAGAGAAGTATAAACTGTTAGAATCTTTTCTGGAGGGCAATTTGGAAATATCTATTAAAAATTAAAATGTTCATTTATGCCTACTAATTTTTAGGAACTATAAACATTTACAAGGTTCTAGGGATAATAATGTTCACTGCAGCACTGTTTATAACAGTGAGATACAAAATAGCCCAAATAAATTAGGTGTACCCACTCCGGGGTATGATATATAGCACTACAGAGAATGAAGTGGGTCCAAGTGTGCTCACGTGGAATGATTGCACAATATGGTGCTACATGAAAAAAGCCAGTCATAAAACACTACGTGTAGTGGAATTCTACTTTTATAAAGAACAAAAAGTGTATGTTCTTTTTTTTTTTAAATAGATTCATCTGACCAAAGCACCAAACACTTTTATTTAACACATAAACACAGATAAAAAGAAATCTGGAGCAATGTGTATCAACCTACCCACAGGGATTCTTGGAACAAGGGGACCACAGGGCACCTTAACTTTCTAAGTTATATCTGTAACATTTAAATAAATATTTTACAATGAGCATGTATGTATTTTGCAATCAAGGAAAAAACCACCTTCATATAAACACACATTATGTGTGTGTGTGTGTATGGCTGTATTATTATACTTTAAAAGTCAGAGAAGTCCAAGTTAGCCGGCTGCTTCTTTTGGGAGATGGGGCAAGAGTGGTCTCAAGCAGGAAGAGCCAGTTTCCTGAGGCTCTAGTTGGTTGAGTGGGATCCTACCGTGGCCAGACGTTTCAGGAGCTGAATGGCAAGACGTGGCAAAGCAGGGTCATGTTTGTGGTAGATGTACTTGGCTAGAACAGCAATGAGGTTGTTCCCATGAGCACCTGAAGAAGCAAAGGAAACAGTTTAGACATCAAGTGCGCCTCACTCAAGTTCTTAGAGAAGCTGTGGTTCTAAAAGGCTCATGTCGTATATGTGAGGGAATCTGCCCTCAAGTTCTTTTTTTCTTTTTTTGAGACAGAGTCTCACTCTGTTGCCGGGGCTAGAGTGCCGTGGCGTCAGCCTAGCTCACAGCAACCTCAAACTCCTGGGCTCAAGAGATCCTTCTGCCTCAGCCTCCCGAGTAGCTGGGACTACAGGCATGTGCCACCATGCCTGGCTAAGTTTTTCTATATATATTTTTGGTTCGGCCAATTAATTTCTTTCTATTTTTAGTAGAGACAGGGTCTCACTCTTGCTCAGGCTGGTTTCGAACTCCTGACCTTGAGCGATCCGCCCGCCTTGGCATCCCAGAGTGCTAGGATTACAGGCGTGAGCCACCACGCCCCGCCTGCCCTCAAGTTCTTGGAGGGCCAGAGCAAACCCAGATGGCAGCATCTTCTCTTTTATTCACGAGCAAAGGAATAGCCAGGATTTGGGGCTAAACAGTTCAATCTAATTCATTAATAGCAAAGATATATTTTGAAGAAAATACATACTTTTATCAAATAGGTTAGAAAAAAGCTTTGCACTGATATGCAAAGAATCATAAAAATACCAAAATTATACAGCTCAACAGGGTCTTAGATATATCTAAACGCTAACTTAAAAATGAGGAAACTGGGTCCTAAAGAGATTAAATAATAAGTTTAAGGTCACAGAGTAACAGCGAATATTTAATGGGTACCCAAACCATCTCTACATATTTTACATAGTAATTCTCTACATATTTTATATAGTAATTTATCTAATCTTCATTGTAATCTTACAAGGTAGATATTATAGGTTGAGCATCCCTAATCCAAAAATCCAAAATCTGATGTGCTCCAAAATCTGAAACTACAGCTTAAAGGAAATGCTCACTGGAGCTTTTTGGATTTTAGGTTTTTAGACTAGAGATGCTGAGCCAGTAAGTATAATTCAAATATTCCAAAATCCAAAAAAATCTGCAATCTTTTTTTCTGGGCCCCAAGCATTTCAGATAAGGGATATTCAACCTGTACTACTATCCCCATTTTACAGATAAGAAACCCAAGGGAGAATTGTTTAATAATGTTCCCAAGCTCACAGTGGTTGGGGCCAAAATTTGAACCAAGGCAGGCTGATTTTGAACCTGTGTTCTTAACTATTATTCTATCACCAACAGGAGGCAGAAATAAAGTATGACCCAGTCCTCTTGTTTCCAAAACCAGGAAAGGAGCTGCTAATCATTCCCAAATTTCTTTAAGAAGTTAATCAGAAAACAGTTTTGACATCCAAAAACACTGCCTAAAATATATGTTCATGGGCAGAAATTTTGCTGATTGGAAGAGAAATACGTACCATGTTGTGTGAGAGCCTGTTCCAGGGGGGACACCACATTAGAAGGAGGTTTCAGCCGAATAACATTGTTGGTGACGGAGAATGCCAGTTTTACTGTCTTGATCAGCAGCTGGCCCTGCCCCTGGCCCTCTGCCCCATCACTAGGGTGCCAAATGGAAACCAAAGTTGATTCAGACAATACGACTTCATTTGTAACACATGTGCTCTCATGAATTAGATTCCAACAATAACCCCAGAGTTCAACAGCTTCTGTTAGAGGCCACAGTCCAAACTAGGAGAGAGGAGGAGTAAGCAACTCTCTTTGCTATGTGCCAGTCCATTTAGCAGCCACTAGGTTAGATAACAGCTACATCCTAAGAACAAGGTTGTCTTAAAAAACCTATTGCAAGTTAACCTCAACTGGATTTCTTAGAACACGAAGGCACACTACAGACAAACAGCGGGAAGGAGGAGAAGGAGCCCTACCTTCGGGGCTGAGCAGCCATCACCATGTCAATGGTGTCCACGCCAATGCCCATGATATTAATAACTGTCTGTCCTGCTTCTGTGTAGGCCAGACTGCAGATGCAGAGAGACTGCAGGCTGGGAGTGTGGCTGGAAGACAGAGATGTTCTGAGTTACTAGGGAGCTGCCAAGTTCATCACTGTAAAGAAAGGGCACTGTCTAGCTGCCTAGGGTGGCAAACTTAACAAACTGGCCATTGGTGATACAGATCAGCTCTCTGCAAGCTGAAGGCACTCTGATCATTTTCCTGAAATCGACTTAATCCTAAAGACTACACTAAGAAGGAATTTAAACGTTCACCAATTAACAGATACAGTTAATGTAATGAATTGTGATTAATCCATACAATGGACTCCACAGAACCATTCAAATAAGACAGTCTGTATGCAACGGCACAGAAAGAAAGTTACAGAGCAGTCGGTATAGGCAGAGGAAAAATCTACAAGAAACACAAACTTGTTAACATTGCCTATGGGAAGTAGATACATGAAGGGCATTTTGCACTGAGTATTTTCCAATGAATGTGCATAACTTTTGGAAGGATCATAAAAATGATTACTATATAAGTATACACAAACACACACACAATCTTGTTCCCACTTCATTTGCTCTTCTCTCTCAAGGAAAAATGATAAATAGGCCAGTGGAAAGCAGCTCATAATCTCAAGATTACTGAGCTCTGGGCTCAACCAAGGTGAATTCTCTGGAAGAAATGAGATGGCTTTACACGGCAATAGCCCACATATCCCTTGGTGAGCACTGAGCTCTAACAATCGCCCTCATTACCTGCTGTGCAGGTCTGTCTCATGGCACAGGTTCAGTATTGCATGAATCAGCTCCAGGATCAGGCAACCTGGACTCCAAGAAAGACAAAAGAATAATGTGGCCTTGTGTGATGACCCTAATCCCAAGAAACGGAGAGAAAGCTCTCCAGGGACACAGAAATTCCCAGGTCTTCCCTGCCCATGCTGTCCTTACCGATCTGTTCCCTCACACCATGGGAGTTGTAGCGCCACTTGTGGTAGCTGGGAAGCATCTCCTTTAGCACAAACATTACACACGGCACAAGTCCTTGGCTCTGCGTACTACCGAGCTGCCCCTACAAAAAACCATGCTGTGAAGGCTTCTGCCACTTAAAGAAAAATCATCCAGTGATTAGAGACATAACTCCAAAACCATAGATAGGTTGGTCCAAAGGAATTCTGGGCAAGCTTTGGTCATCAGAGAAAAACCAAAACATCAGAACATCCTACTTTAATTGAGCCCAAGTTGTGGGTTTCTTTAGAATAGAAAAAGTGACTAAAAAGACAATGTGAAACTGTCACAAAAGGCACCAACATGAAGAAGAGGGATGCAGGCTAAACGTGGACAGAAGGCAGGTACCTTAAACATAAAGGCTATAGGATTTTTGATAACGAAGAATGCCAGCTTCACTGTCACAATCACCAGCCGTCCCTAACCTCAACCCCCATCACTGAAATATGAGAAAGGAGATCTGATACCCCAGATTCTTTGCCTTGATGGTACTTGGTAACTTCAGTTTTCTAAATTTACACCTGAATTTGTATCCCTACCTCTATATACAATTGCTTCTATCTTTTTAAGCATTCACTGATTCCTGCAGGCAGGAAGTGGGTCACATGACTCTCTGAACCCGACGAGGCAGACACCATGTATCACTCTTATTTTACAGAGATTCTGAGAAATTCTGTACTTGCCCCAAAGGTCATGCCAGCTAGTAAGTGGTCAACCTGAAATGTAAACCAAACTCTATCTGACTCCAAAATCTATGCTCTCAACTCTATTATATAGAGTATTTTTCAAACTAAGTTGTGGTCCATTAGTGGATTATGAAATCAGCATATGGTCACAACTCACTTTAAAAAAAAGGGGAGGGGGAATCTTGTGTAGTAACAGTAAATGCTGTATTGTGAAATTTTGCTTCAGGAGTATATATACACACAAATATACTGGGAAATGATATACCATGTGCCTATTACCCTGGCTACCATCAAAATAGCTTGATAGCCACTGCATTACCCATATGGCCTCTTCAGTTCTAACTCATAAGCCTCCTATTAAATAAATTCACATAATTAAGTACCCACTATAGAATATACTGGTACATATACTCAACGTATTGAAACGGTAAGCACCATAACTTCAGGACAACTGTTCTGTCTACAGACAAGATAACTACAGTAGCCGGGGACAGGGAAATTATTTCAGAATCATCTGACCAGACTGTACCTTGACAAGGGTGGTGATCAAGCGCAGAAAGGCAATAGTGACCCCATACTCGCCCTGGGGCTGTTCACTATTCATCAAGAGGTTTCCATACCCCCCAGCATTCATCCCCTCCGCACTGGGAAAAGACAGAGAGGTAAAGGGAAAAAAATGATGAGGAAATTTCAGGTTTCAAGAAACTAATCACAGAGCAGTCTTGTTATAGTCTAGATGGTTCAGGCATAAAACACGAAAGCTCTGCAAGACCATTAATCAATTTTATGCCCAGGGAAAACATTAAGAACATGTTTTATTGATGTACAACATCAAGAGATTCAAAGTGAAAAATCAAATGAACATCAGGGAAACATTTTTGTCTTATAAGCAAGAGCCAGCAAGGTGAGAATGCTCAGGTAGAAAGATAGAGCCGGTGCATTAGTAAGTGGTCCACTGAGCAAGCTCAAGCACCCATGAAAACAGAAAAAGCACACAGTTACTGTGGCTTAAGAATGGGATAAGTCTCTATAATCCTAGCACTCTGGGAGGCCGAGGCGGGTGGATCGCTCAAGGTCAGGAGTTCGAAACCAGCCTGAGCAAGAGTGAGACCCCATCTCTACTATAAATAGAAATTAATTGGCCAACTAAATATATATAGAAAAAATTAGC
>CAUYRT010046562.1:0-99807 GCA_963574885.1 Lepilemur ruficaudatus | reverse complement strand
CTGTCACAGGAGTGGGACTGTTGGCTTTCTAAAAGGAGGAAGAGAGATCTGAGCTAGCACCCTCAGCCATGTGGTGCCCTGTGCCACCATAGAACTCTGCAGAGTGTCCTCACCAGCAAGAAGGACCTCACTTCATGTGGCGTCTCTACCTGGGACTTCTCAGCATTCATAACAGGAAGAAATACATTTTTTTCTTTATAAATTACCCAGTTTCAGGTATTCTGTTATAAGCAACAGAAAATGAGCTAAAATAGGAGCTAAGATAGTCTTCTAACCCCCAGGATGGCCACAGGTGTTTACCCCCCTTATCCTCAGGAGCAAACTGTACCCACTCATTTTTCCATCCAGCCAGGCCAGCACTGTAGCAGAGGGGAAGACTCCAGGGCCCCTCGTCCTGGCAGTGTAGCCAGGACTAATGTCCAAAAAAATACTGGAAGTGGCACTGTGGCTGGATTCAGCCAGGGGGAAACAGCCTGGCTGTAGGAGGAGGCAGCAGGACAGGCTTCTCAGAAGACTGGGTGGGGTAGGGTGGGGTTCAGCAGTCTTTAGTTAAAGGTCCAGTGCATTCCCAGCAGGAAACCTGGGTGGCTGTCCTCTCTCCACTGTGAGCCTGGTGAACTCAGCCAAGGCCTTCCCTTCTCTGGGGCCTGGTTCTTCTACTGGGAAATCAAGGTGGGGAGCGGAAGTCACCAAGGTCCCCACCAGTTGTGCAATGTTAATCTTGAGAACAGGGCCAGGCTGAGATAAAGAGAAAGCACTGCTTCTTATAGATATGATGTTAAGGGGTCTGTTCCTCCTTCCAGGTCCTGCAGCACTTTTGACAGAGACAGATGTTTCCAGCTAGGGGCTTATCTTAGTTTGTATAACTCATAAAGAATAGAAATGTATTGCTCACAGTTCTGGGGGCTGGGAAGTCCAAGATCAAGGCATAGGCAGATTTGGTGTCTGGTGAGCGCTCCTTGTGTGCTTTATAGAAGGTGCCTCTTGTTGCATCCTGACACTGTGATGGGGCAAACAAGCCCCCTTGCACCTCTTTTATAAAGTCACTAATCCCATTCAGGAGGGCCCCACCCTATGAATTAATCACCTCCCAAAGGCTTCACCTCTCAACACCATCACATTGGGGATGACATTTCAATTTGATTTTGGAGGGACACACTCCAACGGCAGCAGGGCTTCAGACCCTGTCACTCTGTCTGGTCCTCTTTCTTGTCCCTTCACTGTTCTCTTGAAGTGGGAATTGAGAGAACTCAAATTTTCCCTCTGCTTTGTCGTCGTCACCATTTTGTAACAATTGAAGAAATTCTGTGTGTGGTGAGAATAGGACCACGGGACCCTGTAGACTTTAGACCTGTCCATTTGGGTCTGTGGATGTGGATTTATTTTTTCTTCTTCCATTCAAGCTCTTTATGTAAAAGGACTTGAGGATCTGAATGCACTGGCCATATATTGCAGAGGTATAGAGATGTGTGTGGCCTCCGCAGCCAGACTTTCCAGTTTAGTCCCAACCCCAACACATACAAGATGTGTGATGTGGACAAGTCACTTAAACTCTCTGGGCCTCAATTTCCTCAATCTGTTAAATAAGACAAAGGAAGTGCCTGTCTCATAGTGTTGTTATTAGGATTATATTAACTACTATATACGAAATTCTTAAACAGTTCCTGGTCCGTAGAAAGTACTATGTAAGTATGAGCCATCATTGCTTTCATAACTATTATTTTGCTTCCTTTCTTCTTGGTCACTGTACATTGCCATTTCTAAAAGAGTCCCAATCTCTATGATTAGGATGTGTGGAAAGCCTGGACCTCCCCTCCTCCCCAGTCCTGGCCTGCACACACCCCACACCCTTGCTTTTCTTGCTGGAGCCAAAGACACCCAATTCTTGCCCCTGCGCCTAGGTAACGGTGTTGGGATATTTACTAGACTGTGCTTTGGCCCCTCTATTGTCTTTCAACTTATAAAATGTCTGTATAGTCATTTTTCATCACTAACAACAGCATTCTTTTGTTATAATTACTTTTTTTGAAAATTAATATATGCACGTTGTAAAAAATGTCAAGTGCAATCCCCCACCCTTGGTACGAAGTCCAGTCTCCTTCCCCCACTGTTGGACAAGCTTCATACTCCTGTTTTGATACGAGACTTGAAACCAGTGAGCGCCAAGCGACTGGGTTGGCTTCGATCCATCCCGCTTGCCTCGGCCATCCAGAACACTTCCATGTCTCTAAGTTTCCTGGAGCGTATCGTAGGTGGCAGTGAAATGATAGTAACAGTGGTGGTTGACCTTTACTGAGCAGGAGCCGTATGCCAGGCCCTCTGCCACGAGGGGGATGTGACGATCTCATGACCCTTGTGAGGAGCCGTGGAGGAAGCTACTGCTGCCACCTGGGATCCAGGTGTCCCGGTAGAGGCTCAGAAACTGGAAGGCCTAACTGATAAGACCTAACTGACAAATGGGGGACTGGTATCCAATCCAAGGAAGTCTAGTTCCAGAGCCCATACTCATGGAATCTGGCAAACTCCATGAGGACTAACTCAGGAGCATCTCAGAACAGAGCACTTTCCCTGAAATTTCCTTTTCTATAAATCTAGTAAGGATTTTTTTCCACTTCTTTCCTGCAAATTCTTAGCTTTCTGTGGAGAAAGAAAATACGCAGAGTCTCCTTCATCCCTTTGATGTGAGCCATGAGGCAGTGTGAGCCCTGGGTGTTCTGTGACCTCTGTGGGTGGCCGCCAGGTGTCCTTGGGCTGCCCCATCTGCCCGAGCTTTGGTCTCCTCATTTGAAAAGGCGGGAAGGAGCAGGCTTGCTGGGATCTTCTCCAGGGTTCTTGCTATTACTCAGAGTCCATGTAGTAAACATGTTTGTAAAAGTGTTTATTTGCAATGGTGAGCTCATGGCCATGGGAGAAGCAGGGAGGTGGGTGAGCAGGAGCCGGCCCTGCCCTGCGGATCTCACGTCCAATAGGAAGGGGACACACAGCCACCTGGGAGGCACTTCAGACCTGCCTCTCACCTTCTCCACCCCTAGCGGTGTTTTCCCAGCAGCAAGTGTCCCAGAAGCCCATGAGTGGCAGCTGCTGTGGTACAGGCTGTGCCTGATGGCAGGAGGGGCCAGAAGGCCACGCTGGGCTACTTCTCAGCCACCAGCCAAGGCTGGGTTATCAAAGCTGTGCCAGATTCTCCATAGATCATCCTCTATCAAAAAACTAGCAACTTAAAGCCATAAAGTGAGCCAAACCTTCCCCCTTAGGTCTCAGTATAGCTATTTGCACTTTGATTTTTTTAAAAAAGTCACTCAAAAGCAGATCTTATTGTTCTCTAACCGGTCTCATACCATTTAGAGGCGGCTCAGTCCTGGCTGAAGGCAATGCTCACTTGCTCTGGTTGCCATCTTCAGCATCTTGGTGATGATGATGACGACAATCATGATCATGATATGACAAAATACCAGCAGTAACTAGAGTTGCCACCTTCCAACTGTGAGATTATGTTGGTGGCTCTCTGGGGCTTAAGGCTCTCTCAAGGAGTAGTCCTTGGGAGCCCACGGCTACTGGCCTGCAGTGCTTCAGGTTAGAGCAGTGAGCCCATCTCCAGAAATGTGGGCCCCGCCGTGAAGTCATGGCTCAGATCAGGGCAGATCAGAGCAGACATCACCACCAACTATGTCGAACTTGGAAATGAGGACAGAAACGTTCACACATTCGTGGGCTTTGCAGAGCGACTGCTCTTACAGGGACAGGCCATCAAATCTTACTGCTCCTGTTCGATTGTAAAACCCTGGGGCTACCCCTTTTCTTCCCGCTGCACCCTCCTTTGTTAAGCCTCAGTCTCTCCTTTGAGTCTGACGGGCAGGCTCTCTCTCTACACGCTCACTCAGCCACTGCCCATTCCTGGCCTGCTTTGGATGGCGATTCCCCCTCATCCCGCCCCAATTCCCAACATCCAAGCCTTTTCTCCTATTTTCTTCTTTAAAATCTGTATTTTTCCAAAGATTGAGCAGTAAAAATGTCGGGATGACAGATGAGTATAGCTAGGTGGAAGGATGGTGGTCAGTTTTAATCTTCTTTTTGCTTTTCTCTATTTTCAAAATTTTTAGAATGAACATCTATTGTATTTGTAATCAGAAAAATAGTCCAATAAAAAGCAAGTTGGGAGCCTTGAAATTGAGTATTTTGATTGACAGTTGGCTGGAGATCCAGCCTTCCAGACATTAGTTACAAGCTCTTTCTCCTGCCCTATGATTGTTGGGGTAACAGCCCAACCTCCCAGGTCATGAAATTGCAGAGGATTATTAGTATCTTTGTCTTGAGCTCCCAGCCTCTGTGGATCCAATGTGGGCAGGGCTCTCCTGATGTGGAGACTTGGTGTCCCACTGGCCCCTATAGCTGCAGTCTTTCTTGAGGGCCCCGAACATGTGCCCCCATCTCCAGAGACCCCTGGCCTGGGTTACTCGTCTCACCCAAGGTGGCTAGGACCGTCTTTACTGGGCGCATTTTCTGTGTGGTGTGTTTTTCTTTCCTTGATAGCTCATAAAATTCCCCTGTCTGCACTGGGCCTCTCTGTCTTTAATCTTCAACCTCTGCTGGAGCTGTCCCTATTTCTTTTTAATTATGCCTTCTTTTTTTATAGAAGTTTCCTATTGAATTTTTATGACAATATAGAGACGTGGATAGACTCCAACAAAAATGAAATCTTTATGGAATAGTCATTTCTCTCCTGGAGTCTCCCTACAGGCGTTGCTCTTTGGATATATACGCACACGGACATGCGGTAGGGGGCGGGGGACGTCCCTCTGGCCTTGGCTGCAGCTCGGCAAGCCGCACTGCAGGCAGCTGATGGGCAGCTCAGCCAGGGCTGGGGGTGACGTGAGAAGTAGAAGATGAGGAATAAATCTTCTCTAGGTACAATCCCTTTGCCTGGTGTCAGTTGAATTAGCACCGCCCTAATCCCAGGCAATCAGGCTCCGTGGCTTCCCGTGCATGGGGAAGATGTGCTCTGCTACTCCTTACTCAGAACCTCCCACCCAGACACTCCTGCCCTCCGCCCCACAAGCCTGGCTTGAGAAGCCTTGGTCCCTGGGCCTAACATCATACGTGACTGTCTTCCCTTGTGCCAGCGGTACAAAGTGTGGTCTGAGAATGGCTTAGGATCTACAATTGGCTCTCCACAGGGGAACAGGGGCCAGGGTTACTCCTGCAGGATGTGAGTGCTTGTGCCAGGGAGGGACGGGGCAATCATTCATTTGCAAATAGGTGTTGGGAACAGCAGAGCCAGATCTGGGCACCAGGGATTTCTCAGTCAGCCCATGGCACAAGGAGCTGATGTTTCTGAAGGAGGAAATAGGCAAAAATCAACTAATCAGGTAAATTAAGTGATTTAGGATTGTGGTGAGTGCCATGGGGCCAACAGGGGGCAATGACAGGGCTGCCAAGGGGGAGGGAGGGGCTCTCCTGTAGACTGTGCTGGGGAAAGCTGCCTGCTAAGGCGACCCTGGGAACGGGGCAGGATGGCAAGGGGCCAGCATGCTCAGGTCAAGGGCAGAGCATTCCAGGCAGAGGGAGCAGCACGTGCAAAGGCCCTGAGGTGGAATGGGTTTGTCAAGTTGAGAAACAGAAAGATGAGTGTGGCTGGGGTGGTGTTGGCCATGGGAGAGCCGACAGACACGGCAGGTCTGGGGCCTCGCAAGCCTTGCTAACTCATTTAAAATGTCTAAAGACACCATGTGACTGCTGGGCAGAGAATGGAATGGACTGTAGAATTGTGTTAAAACCAAAAAGTCAAATTTTCAGAGCCGCCAGAAAGGCAGCACAATGCCCCTAGTCTCAAGAGGACGTGCGGGAAGGGATTAGGTGGGCTTATTGTTTCTTCGGGCTCTTTGGATTCAGAGCTGTTTCCTTAAGCTGCACGACCCCGTACAAAACCTGGTTCCTGCCTAACTTTGGGGGAAAACTGAGAAGTGATACTTACGTTTGCCTCCCTGCACAGAATAAACCCTCAGGAGAGGATGGAGCACTGTAGAGCTTATATATGAATTTTGTCAAGGAATGGAGTCCCCTAGCGAGTATGCTGACTGTCTACTCAATGGGAGGAACAATCATACATACCCTAATATGGAAGGAAGTGAACATCACCTTTTATGTGGTGGCCTCTATCCCATGCATTAAGTCCCATAACTGCCACAGCTGCCCTGAAAATTTCTGTTATATATGAGACTTGGGACCAGAGAGGTTAAGTAACTTGCCCAAGGTCACACAACTACCAACTGGCAGAGCTGGGGTTTGAACTCAAGTAACCTCGACTCCAAAGCCCTTGCATCTGTCACTCATCACATGACCTTGGACAATGTGAAGGGGCTGAGGGGGTCAGTGGTCCACTCTAACAAAAGCTGTCATGGGTCCTCAGAGAGACTGAGGACCATGGTTGGGTGAGGCTGAGGAACCTCAGGGGAACCGTGTGCCATCAGGGTTCTTTCCAGGTCTTTTGGCCACCTGCGGTCTGCAAGTTTTCAAAACACATGCTTGACACTTCAGCAAAAAATAGAAGCAAGCTGCAAAACCACAGTTAGCAATTTAGATCAATTAAGAACAAAGAAAATGAATGATATTGTTTCACCTTCCTTTATTCCTCCTCCAACCCTGGTCTCTGCTTTATGGAGAGCCCAGTTTTTGGCCGGTGTCATTTTTCTTCCGCCTCAAGAGCTTCCTCAGCATTTTGTTCATGGCCGGTGTGCTGGCCATCAAGTCCCTCTGGCTTTTTGTTTGTTTGCTTGTTTTTGTTTTTTGTCTGAGAAAAATCTTTATTTCTTCCTCACTTCTTTTTTAATCTGGAGATCGTTGTAAATTCATATGCAGTTGTAAGAAATAAATGAGAGAAATCCTGTGATGCCCCTTACCCAGTTTCCCCCAAAGATGACACCTGGCAGGACAATAGCGCAGTATAAAACTGGAATACCGACATGAGTGCGCTTCTTCCGGCGCTCCCCGTGCGTGTGTGCGCGCGCGCGCGCACGTCTAGTTCCATACCGGTTTATCCCATACGGAGGTCCGTGTGTTCATCACCACAGGCAAGATGTCCTGTCTCTGCCACTGCAAGGATTCCTCGTGTTGCATTTTCACAGCTTCACTCTTCTCTCCCTCCCTCCCTCCCCTTCTCCTTAACCCTTGGTGACCAATAGTCTGTCCTCTATTTTTATAATTGTGTCATTCCAGGAATATTATGGGGATAGAATGACAGCATGGATGTCTTTTTTGCTCAGCTCAATTCTCTGGAGAGTCATCCACACGGTGGGGCGTATCAGTATTTAACACCCCCTTGTACTGCTCGGTGGTGTCCCCCGGTGCGGATGCTCCACAGTTGGCTTCACCGTTCTGCAACTGTACAGAGGAGCGTGGAGAGAAAGGCAGGGGAGAGGGGAGAGGTGGAGACAGGGTGAGAATTACAAAAGGCAGAAAGTTACAAGCGTATAACCACTCCCCTCACAGTCTCCCCAAGAAATTTGCAGTAAAACCTATGCTCTCAGACAAACAGAAACTTTCTTGGTGACTTTTTTCTTCTTCTGGGCAAAGAGGCAACACGGAGTGATTCAGATGGCCTGCCCACATGCACACCGCATGCACCCTCACGTGCTCATGCGTACACACTTTTGCACGTGTGCACACACACAGCTGTGCCTGCGGCGGGGTGGGCAGCCTCAGCGTGCAGCAGTGTTGTGAGGGTCTCTGTCCCCAACTCTCCAAATGCAGACGTTCCTGTAGACATAAGGGCAGTGGTATTTTCTTACGTAAATGTGCTATTAAGAGCCCCTGGTCACCTGGCATGCTGAAATGGAACTTGAAAGTTACTGCCCACTGGAAATAATGCATGGGGCATGGAGATTTAGCATTAACCTTTTTTTTTGTGGAATTTTAATGTTAAATGTATATATTTATTAGAAAAAAGAAAAATATAAAATCAGTCATTCGAGTTTCTTAGGAAACTAGAAAAATAAGAGCAATTTAAGCCTAAAGCAAGAAGAAGAAAAGAAACAATAAAAATTAGAGCAGAAATTAATGAAATTAAAAACAGGAAAACAATAGAGAAAATCAATGAAACAAAAGATGATTCTTTGAAAACATTAATAAAACTGATAAATGTCTAGTCAGGACAACCAAGGGGAAAAAAAGATACAAATTACCAGTATCAGAAACAAAAGAGGGGTCATCACTATTGATCCTATAGACATTAAAAGGATAATCAAGTTATACTACAAACAACTCTATGCCCATAGATATTGCTAATATGAGATGAATCAATTCCTTGAAAAACACAAACAACCGAAACTCAAAAAAGGAGAGAAGTCTTACATTCAAAGACATTGAATCAATAATTAAAAATCTTCCAGAAAAGAAAGTACTAGGCCTAGATAGTTTCACTGATACATTCAACAAAACATTTAAAGAGGAAATATTTACAATTTTCTACAGTGTCATCCAGAAAATAGAGGCAGAGGGAATGCTTCCTAACTTGCTCTATGAGGCCAGCTGTCTTTGTTTGGGCTGCTATAACAAAATACCACAAACTGGATAGCTTACAAACAACAGAAATTTATTCTTATAATTCTGAATCCATAATCAAGGCATTGGCAGATTTAGTAAGGGCCTGCTTTCTAGTTCTTAGATGGTACCTTCTAGCTGTGTCCTCACATGGTGAAAGGGTGACTAAGTTTCTCTTGGGCCATTTTTTACATCAGGGCACTAATCCCATTCTTGAGGATTCCACCCTCATAACCTAATTATCTCCCACCAAAGGCCTCACTTCCTAATACTGTTACCTTGCATGTTAGAATTTCAACATATGAGTGGTGAGGGAGGGGGGAAATGTAGCACAAATATTCATAGTATAACACCAGCATTACCCTAATACTAAAACCCGATTCAGACATTTTAAGAAAGGAAACTATAGACCAATATCTCTCATAAACATAGATGCAAAAATTCTTTTAAGAATTAGTAACATTCAATAATGTATAAGATGACTTATACACCATAATCAAGTAGGATTTATTGCAGGTATGCAAAGCTGGTTCAACATTCAAAAATCAACGTAATCTACCATATCAACAAGCTAAAGAAGAAAAATCATATGACCATATCAATTGATGCAGAAAAAGCATTCAACAAAATTCAGCATGCATGCGTGATGAAGTCTCTCAGCAAATTAGGAATAGAGGAGATTTCCTCAACTTGATAAAAAACACTTACAAAAAAACCTATACTTAACATCGTACTTAATGATGAGAAACTGGACACTTTCCTCCTAAAATCAGAAATAAGACAAAGATGTCCTTCTCACCACTCCTATTTAACATCATACTGTAAGTCCTAGCTACAGCAATAAGAAAAAGAACTAAAAGGAAAATATACATATTGAAAATAAATAAATAAATAATGTCTTTATTAGCAGATACATTGTCTATGCAGAAAATGCCAAATAATCTACAAAAAAAAAAATGCAGAAAAGCAAAAAAAAAAAAAACAACATCAAAAAACATCTCATGCAACTAACAGGTGATTATAGCAAGGACAGGGTACAGAGTAAATATACCAAAGTCAATTGCTTTCCTATATACAATGAACAATTGAAATTTAAAATGAAAATTCAAATTTTACAATAGCACCCCCCAAAATTAGTACTTAGGTATAAATTTAAGACAATACGTGTGGAATCTATAAGTAAAAAACTAGGAGATACCAGCAAAATAAAAACAAAATTAAACAAATAGAGGGACATTCTATGCTCATGGATTGGAAGACGATATTGTTAAGATGTCAATTATTTCTAAATTTGTTTGGTACAATCCAATTCAAAATCCCAGTAAGTTATTTTCTAGGTATCAATAAACTGACTCTAAAATTAATGTAAAAAGGCAAAGACCTAGAATATTTAACACAATACTGAAGAAGATCAAAGTTGGAGGACTTACAGTACTGCATTTCAAGAATTACTATAAAGCTATAGTAATCAAGACAGTGTGGTATAAGCAAAAGAATGGACACATAAATCAAGAAATGGAGAGGCCAGAAATAGACCCACACAAATGTAATTAACTGATTTTTGACAAAGGTTCAAAGGCAACTCAATGACAAAGTAAAATCTTTTCAATAAATGGTGTGGGAACAATTGGATGTCCGTAAGCTAAATCAGTCAATCAATCTAGACAGGGAACTTACACCTTAAAGAAAAAAATAACTTAAAATGGAGCATAGACCTGAATTTGAAATGCAAATCTATAAAACTTTTGGGAGAAAATCTATGTGACATTGGGTTTGGTCATTAATTTTTAGGTACAACACCAAAAGCATGATCCATGAAAGACAAAATAGATAAGTTGGACTTTATTAAAATTAAAAACTTCTGCTTTATGAAAGATACTGTTAAGATAATGAAAAGACAAACTGTAGACTGGGAGGAAATATTTGCAAACATGAACCTGATAAAGAACTGGAATCTAAAGTGTATTAAGAAATCTTAAAACTCAACAACAAGAAAATAAGTAGCCAAATTTAAAAATAGGTAGAAGATCTGAACAGATACCTCACCGAAGAAGATATTTGTGTTTGTGTGTTTGTGTGTGTGTATACTATATAACATATAATATATATAACAAATGGCAAATAAGCATATAAGACATCATCTGCCATTTAAAGAAATGTAAATTAATGTAACAATGAGCTATCACTACACACCTATTAGAATGGCTCATATACAAAAAACAACAATACCAATTGCTGATGAGGATGAGTAATAAGAATCCACATTCATATTTAGTGGAAATGCAAAATAGTACAGCTACTTTAGAACCTGTCTGGAAGTTTCTTACAAAGTTAGACATAGTTGTATTATATGATCTAGCAATCATACTCTTTGATGTTTACCCAATTGATTGAAAACTATGTCCACAAAAAGCCTGCATGCAAATGTGTGTCATAACTTTATTCATGATTGCCCAAAACTGGAAGCAACCAGGATGTCCTTCAGTAGGTGAGTGAATAAATAAACTGTAGAACATACATACAATGGAATATTATTCAGAGATGAAAACAAATGAGCTATCAAGCCATGTAAAAACATAGAGGAATCTTAAATACATATTGTTTACACCCCAAAACAACCTGTCCATTTATATGACATTCTGAAAAGGTAAAATTATAGATATGATAAACAGACCCAAGGTTTTGGGGGGCTTGGGGAAATAGGAAGGTTGAAAAGGTGAAGTGCATGAGATATTTTTAGGATGGTGAAACTATTGTGTATGATATAGTAGTGTCAGATGCATGAACCTGCATTTGTCAAAACCCATGGAACTTCACATCACAAAGAGTGAATGTTAGTGTATGCAAATTTTTAAAAATTGTTTAAGATGTTAAGGGGCTCTAGGATGAAATGCTAAATATGACAAAAGAATCTAACTGTATTACAAATATATGAAATAGCTTCACAGAAAGGGTTGGGGTAAAATGTTCTGACCAAGTGAAGAATGTAAGATTACAAGCAGAAGGAACTGCACATAACACTGTATTCTGGTTGATAAAGTTGTTTCCCACAGGGGTATGAGTTCTGAAGCCACCAGTGGTGTATTCTGAAAAGTGAACTAACTGGATGGTGGAGGGTGGGAGCCAGGTTTCTCATTGTTGGAGGGGAGGTTACAGACAAGCCAGAGGAAGGTTGGGACGATTCATATGGTAATGACTAGTGTTGGAGACATCAGTAAGGAATCAAGTTTAGCTTAATGTAGATACAGATGGATACATACAAACTATTTATAGATATGGGTTGCTATTTATTTCCTTGTTCTGTCAGCCAAGAGGGCCTAAAGAAATGTCATCCCAGTAGCAATGAGTATACCTAGTGTTCAGGTCTTAGTTTTTAAAAATAATCCTTAATATTAAAACCATTTAATGAAAGGAACTAGGACTTCCTGGAGCAATGGCTGATTTTAGGACAGGCAGAGGATATACAAGATGAACCTGGAGCATTTTATAGTGCCAGGAAGTAAGAAAGTGCTCAGAAAAACAAACAGTACCACATAGTTCCAGGGGACACAGCAACCATCTGAAAGAGTTTTCAATGACCAAGCTAGAACACTTTGAGTGATAAAGTAGTACTGCCTTGTAAATAACTCAAGTAGAAAATAAGTAGCATGGCTTCATACTGATATATATTTATAAACATTAATTTAATCATGTACATATGAATAAATAAACGGAAGAGAATAGGCAAATCTCCAGAGTGCAGTGGAATTTCAAGTAATTTATGTGGATACTCCACTCTCAAGGAGGTGGAGCGTAACTCCCCACTCCTTAAGTGTGGGCCGTACATAGTGACTTCCTTTCAAAGAACACAGTTTGGAAAGGGAGAGGGGGAGAAGCTTTACAGTGGAGAAGTCCAACAAGCATGACCTCAGCCAGATGACCAAGGTCAGTGACAAGAGTAACGTCATGTTGATGGTACGTACTCTTGATATGATGTGATGAAAGTGGCACTTTACCTCTGGAGTCCTTTCCCAGAAACTCATGACCCCAGCCTAATCATGAGAAAAGCACCAAACAAATCCCAATTTAGGAACATTCTAGAAAACATCTGACCAGTCCTCAAAACTGTCAAGGTCATAGGAAAAGGAAAGTATTAGAAATTGTCACAGTCAAGGGGAGCCTAAAGAGACATGACAACTCAATGCAATATGGTATCCTAGATAGGTCCTGCAACGGAAGTAGGACATTAGGTAAAAATAGGAAAATCTGCAGAAAGTATTGACTTTAGTTAACAATAATGTATCAACATTGGTCATTAATTATGACAAATGTACAACACTAATATAATATAGTAAGTAACAATAGGAGAAACTGGGTGTGATGTATATGGAAAATCTCTGGACTATCTTCCCAATGTTTCTGGAAATGTAAAGCTATTCTAAAACAAAAAGTATTTAAAAAACTAAGGCAATTCCTCTCCTGGTCCTCCCCTCTCTACCTCTCCCCTCCTCCTCCTGCCTCTTGCTCCTTTTCTTTAAAAATGTAATAGCAGTAGCATTACACATATGTCCAGTACTGTGCTAGTCCCTTTTGCGTTGCTGCAAAGGAATACCTAAGACTGGGTAATTTATAAAGAAAAGAAGTATGTTTGGCTCACAGTTCCGCAGACTGTACAAGAAGCATTGCACCAACATCTGCTTCTGGTGAGGGCTTCACCGGGCTGCCAATCAAGGCAGAAGGTGAAGAGGGAGCACACATGTCACTCGGTGAGAGCGGGAGCAAGAGAGGGAGGAGATGCCAGCCTCTTTTAAACAATCAGGTATCATGTGAACTAACTCAGTGAGAAGTCTCTTATCATGGAGGACACCAAACCATTCATGAGGGATCTGGTTGCTCCCTGGTGGTCTAGTGGTTAGGATTCGGTGCTCTTGTGAGGAATCTGCCCCCATGATCCAGACACCTCCCACCAGGCCCCACCTCCAACACTGAAGACAGAATTTCAATATGAGATTTGGAGGGCCAAACATGCAAACCATATCAAGTCCCTTGTCATTTCCAGCTCTCTTCCCTTGCATCACTCTGCAGGAGCCTGGCCACAGCCCGATGCTGTGTGCTATGCTCTAATGCACAGGTGGGCAAACAGAGCCAGGGAGGTGAAATGACCTGCTGAGGAGGTAGCAGAGATGCAAACAGTGCCCCCAGGACTCACAGTGCATTCTCCTGGCTGCACCCATCACCCTGTCATGCCAATTTCCACATGTCCCTCTGATCACAAACCATTTGGGACACAGTGTAAAGGCTACACTTATACTCCGAGACTGGACTTGTCTTGACCTACAGATTGGAGGCAGCTCTCGTTGTTCCTTCCCCTTGGACACAGTACGTCATCTCAAGGAGATGACATCCAGGAGCTGGCAGTAGCACTGGAATCCCCTCCTGTGCATGGAACTGCCACTCATCTACTCTGTGCCAAGCCCTTCCACAGGTTATGTCTCACATGGTCAACTCTCCAAATATCATGGAAGGACATTTTATTATCTCCAGTTTGTAGATGAGAGCACTGAGGCCAGAAGGTGATTACAACTGAATGCAAACCCTTTCTTTTTTCCTATCTCCTGTCCACCCTGACTCTGGGCTCTGACCAGCTCCAACCTGCCCGAGGTCCCAGGAAGCAGTTGCCCATTCCTCCAGCTGTGAGCTCATTTACACCGACTGCTGTGCGTGGCTTGGTGTGGCCTTGCCAACAAGCAGGTATCACCTCTTCTGCGCTTGTACATGTGCCTTAGGGAGCTTATCCAATCCCAATGGAGAAACTGCATCCCCTGGGGAAAATACCTGCAGTGAGATGGCTGCCCTACGTCCTTTCCCTGTTCTTTTGGACTGCAGCTGAGTCCCCACATGTGCACTGTGGCACCCAAGAGTGTGGGCAGAGGCACTTCTGCTGAGTGGGATTTCTGCTGAGTGGGATGAAACGTCTTAAGTGCTCTGAGGGTTGAAGCTTTGAAGAGGTTGAGATCTGTGAGAGCTGAAGAACCTTTGAATCTCCCTTCAGCTCTCCCTACGCCGACCACAGCCCTTCTCTTGATGTAAAACATGTGTTAAGATTGAAAACAATGAGGCTCCCTTCTATGCCAGTAAGACTGTTTTGCTTTAAGCTTCCTCAGTGGTTGAAAACAGATCAATCTCTGAGGTTTGCACAACACTGTCAATGGAAGCCATGGCGTCCTTCACATCCATGGATTTGCGAGATGGAGCAGGAGGCGGTGTCTCTGCTGCTCGGCACTGGGAACGGGGTCTGTGCGGCGCGGTTGCGTTGGGGGTGGGCCCACGTGGAAGAGCTGAGGGGAAGATGGGACGGAGGTGCTTGGATTTACTCGGAAGCATGTCAAGGCTGAACCAAAGTGTTCAGGGGCCAACAGAAGGAACTTTCCAACAAGTGTCTGACCTGCCCCCGTCACCCTACGCCAGCCATCCAGATGACATCTTCATCTACGTGACAAGCAGTCTCACTTAAGCCAAAACATCTGCCTTCCAGTCCCTTCTGCCACTTTACCAGCTGTGTGACTCCGGGTGAGTTACATGGCCTCTTATCAAAGAAATGGGATGAATGCATTCTACAGAATCTTCCAGCTCTGAATGTCTACAAGTTCTTTTATTCCTGAATTAATAGGAAATTCGTTTCATTTAATACTCCTCTCGATTTTTTCTATGTTTGGAGATAACAGCCCATCGGTAGATGGGCTGACCAAATGTCTAAAGTGCGAAGGATTTGGGGACCAAAACAAGTAACAAGAATAAATGAACAGATGAAATGCAGGGTGAATCAACCTTCACTTAGTAACTTCTATAATACATGTAAGTCTCTAAAGTCTAGGGTGAAAAGGGGAAAAGGATGACTCCCTCTCTGAGAAGCCTGTATTCGGATTGATGCTTCAAGTAATGCTTGGTGCAAGAAAAATAGCCCAAGACAGGAAGTCCCTATAAGTAACAGAAAACTGTGGAGGGACAATGAGGCTAAAAGAGGACATCTGGGAGGCAACTGTAGATCCATGGGTAGATTTCAGGTAGAGAGCAACCAAAGAAAAGGAGAAAGAGTGGCGTTCACACATCCAGACTAATAATATTTTATGGTTCACCTGAGCACTGCAGAGTTTAGCCCTCGACAATGCCATGTCCAAAGCTCCATCACTAGGAAGGGCTGCCAGGGTGCTTGGGATGGTGGCATTTTCTCTGAGGACTTCCCTGCCAAGCCCCTGGTGAGATAGGCATGGAATTCCACCCTACCGTGGGAGGCTGGGTATGATGCGGCTGGGGTGCCGGTGGCGATGGGCCAGGAGGAACTGCCACCACTCGTGAGATGCTTGATGTTCAGGACTGCCTACCTGGTCAGGGGTTCAGACACAGGGGTCCCGCTCCCACTTGTGCCTCTTTGGTTACTGATGCTCTCTGCCGCCTCAGTCCCCACCCACGAGAGCTCACCCTGAGCTCCTGACCATCACTTACACTTTAGTCACATGAATGAGTGTTTAGATCTTCTCTTGAAAACCAGCTGGGATACCGATAAAGCCAACAAGAGTCTGGGTCTCTGAGCTGGTCGGGAAGGAGGGATTCTTCCACGTCATAAGTTGCAGAGGCTCCCGCCTATGTCCAGAAGAAGTGGGTTCTTATCTTGCTTTTGAAACATTTTAGGAGAATTAGGCAGAATATAATTTCTGTTGAGAACCAAGTAGGGTTAGGATTATGAGAGGAAAGAGAGCTCGTTCTTTCTCTTTGCTAGGGCTGTTCAGAGCAGAGAACTCGTGGAGTGTGTTTGCAGTCAGGCAGTATTTACTTTGCTCAAACAACACAACGGAATGAATGTCCATAGAGCAGAGCAGAAGGGGCCTAACATTGGTTTTAAAGGTAAACTGACCACAGACACCAATTTTCCTCACTTTGGCCTTCTTAGCATCTGAATGAGTCTCCTAAGGCCGCCATAACAAAGTGCCACAAGCTGAGGGGCTTAGAAAGCAGGAATGTGTCATCTCACAGTTTTGAAGGTTGGGCAGGGTTGGTTCCTTCTGAGGGCTCTGAGGGAGAATCTGTCCTCGCTCCTCTCCCAGCTTCTGGTGTTTGTGGCAATCACTGGCATCCCTTGGCTTATAGAAGCACCAGCCAATCTCTGCCGTCATCTTCACATGGCATTCTTCCTGCGTACGTGCCTGTGTCCAGATTTCCTCTTTTTATAAGGACACCAATCATATTGCATTAAGGGCCCACCCTACTCCAGTTGCCAATGCAGACTGAATGCACGCCCAGGGCAAAGCCCAGCATGAACTGAGATCACTGGACACCCACCTCGCTGCGGGGGGCTGGGGCCAGGACAGGACTCCCAGGCCCAATCTGAGATCAGGCTGCACCAGGCCAAGGGTGGCCCATGATTCTGGCGCATACTTAAATGTGTAACCAGTGCCCTGCGCCATGGAGACCAGCCCTGGAGGTATGTCTGTCCTGAGGGCTGAGCAATGGGCTGTCCCTGAACCAGCTGCACCCACCCAGGCATGGGGTGGCCTCACTGTGCCTTGACTTCCTCTACTGTGAAATGGGATGATGCCATCCCATGCCATGCCCACCTAGGGTCAGATGAAGCTCAAATGGAATAACAAGATGGAATGGCTTTGAAAAGACCCACCCGCCACGGCGGCATATAGGATTATCAATATGACTGTTGATGCTCTATGCAGCCCTGACTGGTGGGTGCCAGCCGGTCATCTCATCTCTACAAGGTGTCCTGAGCACCTGCTGGTAGGGAGAGATGTCTAGTGACTAAAACGTATCTGGCCTTCCCGTGCCCAGCTTTGCACACAGTGGAGGCTCCCCAGCCCCCGCTGGCGTCCTGCCTGCCGCAGGCCTGACCAGCTGCTCAAAGCAGAGGCTGAAACCCACCCGGGTTGGATTCCAGTTCTGGCCTGCTCTCCCTGCTTAGTGAGCTTAAAGCGGAGCAGCCTCTCGGGCTGGGCTCTGGCCAGGTGAGCCAGCCTGCAGGAGGAGGAGAGGATCCCCGGCGTGCACCTGTGGCTCAGGTTCCTCCATCGCTGCCAGCTCTCTCTGCGCATGTTTTGCAGAGCGCCTCCATCCTGCCAGATTGACGGCTCACTCTGGGTCGGGAACAGCGTGTAGGAAGTAGTCTTTTCAAACTTCCCTTGCAGCGCTGCCTGCCAAAAGCCCCACCACCGGTTGCCTTATTTACCCTGGCCGCCAGGCTCCTCTCGGCTGCTCTAAGAAAACAAATTACCGTCCAGAGCAAAGTCCTCGCATGTTTCCTTTCTGGAGGGGGATCAAGTTCTGAAAGAAAGGTTTCCTGCAGCCTGTGACACCGTTTTGGTTTGTTTTATCTGTCTCCACCTGTGGAGCAGGGAATTAACCTACCGCCCAGGGCCTGGCCGGCAAGTGACCGTAAGGAAAGCAAAGCTCATGGGTGTGCGTTTTCCACAACACACCATGGCCTTGTTCTCCTCAGCCGAGCATTGTGCCCGGGAGGCCCAGGCCCACATCTGAATAGGACTCTGTGTAACTTGATCTGTTTTCCTTCTTTGCTATAGTCTCCGTGTGCCAAATTTAACTGTAGTCTGTATATATAGTGCTGTGCATGAGGGCGGGGTGGGCCAGAGGAGATGGGGGGAGGAGGGTGTATCCATGTGGTTTTTTTCCTATCTTCCTTTTTTTTCCTTGCCTGCTTAGCTCACTGTTTGCTATATATAACTTAACATGACTGTCCTGAAGTCTTCGGTCATTAACCCTTTAGTGGTAGCAAATGTGCCTCTTTGCACAGGCCCCGCGTGCCCTGCCTGGGAAGCTCCGGCGCTGTCAGAGTTAACGGCCACCCCCTGGAAAGTGAACTTTCCCAGAAGTGCTTGTGCAGCCCTTAGCAGGTCCCCACTCAGATACATACAAATGCCCCTGGCTTGCAAACACGCAGCCAAGGGCCTCGGAGCCAAGAGTCACCACTGTGCCCGAGGCCTGTGGTGGGTGTCTGCTCTTCAAAAGTCTTGTATCCTGTACTTTCCAGAAGTGCTACAAAAGCTGGTGCATGGAAGCAGGGATCCTTGGGGAGACAGGAATCTGCTGTCCGGTTGAAAGCCTGCCAGGGCTGGGCCTCGCTCCCAAGATGGCAGAAGAGAAGCAACCCAGGGGTCGTGGAGAGAGTCACTCACTGCTGGCCTGGATGGCAGTGACCCTTCCTACATGAACAGAAGCCTTGCTTTACTTTGCTGGAGGGACACAGCAGGCTGACAAATATTCTGGAACCTACTAACAGTTGGTTGTCAAAGGGAACTCCTCACACAGGACAAGCTCTCCTTGGCTCTTCTTTCAAAGAAGAGAAGACCCAGAGTCCGTGGGGTCAGAGAATGGGAGTGAAGGGCATCGGGTTTCACTGTTCATTTCTTTCAGAAATCACAGAAATGTTGAAAAATACAGAACCGTGGGTTTCCTTGCGAGGGGAAGATGTCTTGGGTCATCTTGGGCTATATTTAGAATGGAGAATGTGCTGGCTCTGAGAAAACTGGGTATGTGTCTGTCTCCAAGCAGGGTGCTGCGAACCTCCCACCCCACTGGCCCTCCCATCCATCTTCATGCAGCCCTGACACCCCTCTTCCTCCAGGGAGTCTTCCCAGCCAGCCGGAGGACGGAACAGGTAGGGCCCAGCTTCCCCTGTTGATAAACTTCACTAGCATGCCCCCGCCGAGCGGCCGAGAGGGTCCCGCGAGATACTGTTCACCAGGGCCGGTGCCGGCTCAGAAGTACATGCCTGGCCCTCCAGTGGGAACTCTGCTACCGCCCTGCTTCTCCAGGTGTGAGTGTCGGGGACAGGCACCACAGGGAGTGGACACAGATCCTGGCCTGAGGGGTAGTCCCTGGGTCCAGCTGACTTGTACTTACTCTAGAGTATACTGTCACCCGTGGACACAGTGGGCTTTCATGATGGTGTGTCCAGTCCACATTGTTACCCTGTTAACTGTCTTTTTGCAACCCTCCAACCGGTTTTAAGAATCTGGAAATTCATTGCACAACTGTTTTGGTTGTGGAGCTGCACATGATTTCTCAGAAAGATCAATTTAAACCGTCACCCCTCTCGGGCCAGGCCCTACTTCCTGCTTTACTGGGGCAGGAGGATCAGAAGTAGCACAGCTAAAGACAGACGTCCATCCTCTATGCTCGTGAGGACAAAAGAAGGCAACAGGAATACAGCCAGACCCTCACTTCTGGGGTCCCTGTGGTGAGCCAGCCACAGCATGCACCATTTCTAATGCTCACGACGGCTCTGACAGGGAGGAATTATTAGATTCTTTCTCCCAATAGGAAGCCAGGGGGTTAGATCCATGTCCAGGGGCTCTGCCCTCACCCACCTCTTCCAGCTCCTCCCCCCATCTTGCTGGTTCTACCTGGGACATGCCTGGAGAGTCCATCCTCCCAGTGTCCTCTCCCACGTCTCCCACTTGGCCCCTCCGGACTCCTGCTCCAGATAGAGCAGCATGGTCTTTGGGAAATGCACACTGAGCCATGTCCTTCTCCTTCTTGGAGCCTGACAGTGGCTTCCCGAGGCTCTCAGGACAGAATTCAGCCTCCTCCCTGCGCATGGCAAGCACCTCCTCAATGTCACTCTGCACTGGACTGGGCCAGCCTCAGGGCCTTGAATTTGCTGTTCCAGACTCATGGTTTGGACCCTGGATTCCAAATGTATTCTTGTCTCTTCCTTGGGAAGGTCAAAGCACTGTTCTAGCTTGTGGTCAATTCTGCAGCCTTGTCCTGCAAACTTGTTTTCTCAGGGTGAAGCAGATGCTCCAGCTCTTACACTGCAGGGCCAGTACCATTACCCCTAAGACCCAAATCCTCTAGGGAGCGTGGCAGGCCTCGTCCGGCACCCTGTAGTTCCCTCCCCGGCTCCAAGTGAGAGGCAGGCCATCAGAGGCCCCAGGACATGGGTCAGCTGCCTTCTTCTTGCACCGGATCCAGTGGATATGAGTCTGCGACCACGGGCCCCTTGGCCAGAAGTCAGGGTTCTGTGGTTGGGGCAAAATGGCTACTCTTTCATGGGGCTTCAGGACATGAACTGACACAGCAGGTCCCAGAGGCCTGTCCAGAGAGGACGTAGATCACTTTTGCTCGCTTTAGACGGCCTTTCCTAAAACCAATGCATTGACATGCTCCCAGCACTTGGATGTTCTTATTCTGTTGTTGCATCATCTCAGAAGAAAATTATCTTATCATTAATGAAACTCAGGATGTGCTAAACATCCAGTTTCTGCACCGTTTAATCTATTGCTTCAAATAATTTGCTCCTTCTTATTAAGACTACTAAGATGACCTTCTTAAACCAGTCACCTGGAAGCAGCACGAAATTTCTTTCTCAAAGAAACAAAAATGTCTTTTAAAGGACTTTTCTAGAGTAGTCTGGAACAGTAACAATTTCTAGTGAGACTTGTAAGGCAACAACTGGTCCTTTGCCCAAGATGGCATTTGAGGACCCCAGAAGGCAAATAGGGCTTCCCTTCCTCAGTTGCCTCCAATCCCACTGACCTCCCCACATTAGATCTGTACAGCTTGGATTATGGCCCTACTAGTTCAAAACTGAAAGCTTCAAATGAAAACCAAAGACAAATACTAAGTAACGTTGAATAGATAATTGAGAAAATCTGTCAACTATATTTTGCCTCCTTGATTTTTTTAAAAGCCCTAGTGTTGCACCTTCCTTGTCATCACTTTAACACATTAACATTTTTTTAATTAAAATTCAATATCCTTGAACAGGTCATAGAGTGTGAGCAATATTCTCTTTGTTCTAAAAATCCACATGTAATGAAGCTGCCATTCACAATTGTTTTCCACTGGGCTGCTTATTAAAAAAAATTATTTTCAATGAACAAAGATAGGTGCATTTTCACAGCATGGGGTCCAGCAGGAGTAAAAACCTTACCAATCACCGCCCAGCCCCGGGGGGTGCGGTGGGGAGTGTTGTCAGATATCAATTCTGACTGATTGTTTCTGAGGCCATGTGACTGCTGTTCCTGTGTCCTGCGGTGCATTTTATAGACTGATGTCACTTTCTTGAGATAAATTATTAGATAAATGTTTATAGATGAATGCACATTTCACAGTGTGCCAGAGTCAAGGTGAGGCATTCAGTGAAGTTTAGAAGGGAGACAGAGACGAGGTTGCTGGGTTGTGGCACCAATGGCCTGTGACAGAGGCCTCCTGCACCAGGAAGCAAGAATCCTGACAGTCAGATGCCCAGTCGCCAGCCAGAGAGTGGACAAAGCCAATGCAGTCCCTTTCTCCTGCCTCTGGGGGCACCAAACAACCCACAGTGGGGATCGAAAACCACAGCAGGGTCTGTGCTGTTTGTTTTCAATACTTGAGCCATCATGTAAATATCTAGTGATTTCTGGCTGTCTTTACAAAAATCAGATCTGAGCCCATCATGTCTGCATTTCCCCCAGTATCAACCTGCTAAAGCCCTTTCTTATCTGCCCAGGGCCCCTCTTTCCTCCCGTGCCTGCAGTGCCCTGTGGGTCTTTGAGTCAGAGGCCTTGCCCCAAGGCATATTTAGATGAGAGGAAACATCTTTCTTCCTTTAGAGCACCTCACTGTCCACACAGCCTTGTGCAAATCATCCTAGAGCCTGGAGCCTCAATTTGCTCATCTCTTTAATGGGGATGACAGTGGGACCATAGAGTGGCTGTGAGCACTGCACAAGAAAAGACTCCTGAAGGAGCACAGGGCCCCCAGTAGGAGATCCTCTGTGCTGCCTGCACATCCTCAGGGGGCCTTGGTGTCTTTTGGCATCTTTGAAAACCGCAGGGAAGACAACTGTGTGCTCCATGTGGGAGCAGCCTGTGCTCTGTCTTCCTCCTACACAGCTTGTTGGGGCAGTGAAGACAGACTTACTCAGAAACAAGTGATTTCCCGACTACAGTCTCCGCTCTGATAACAAAGGACCGGACCCAGATTGGAGGCGAGGCAGCAATTATGTACTGCAGAAAGGCTGTGGGGACATATTGAGTTTGTTTGTAGCTAATCTCAAATAATTCAGATCTTTTTAATTTGCAGCAAATCCAATTCCCTCAACACATCTGCGGTAAAACGTTAGGAGTGTGTGCGGACACCAAGCATGGGGTTTTTAGTTTTCCCTACCAAATCCATAGTTACCCTCCAAGTTGTAATCTTATCATATTTAACTGGTTCCACATAAACAGATCTATGTATATTTTCAGTAGTTTCAGCTGAAACCTGTTAAGAACAGATGTGCAAATTGTTCCCCGGCACTGATCCATTTAAATGTATTTTTCCATGAACAACTTTTTCTCTCTCCCCTTTTTTGGAAGGGAGAAAGAATAAGAAAGTGGAACTGTCATTAAAGTGGATATTACATGCTTCTGGGTTCTCTGCAACTGGTGTTTGCTGTTGGTTTTCAAACAACAATTTGGCATGTGAGGCTATAAACACAGAGAGTGTGTTTGATGGACAGAGTTTGCTCTGTGAGCCTGTGGGGTGGGGAGGACGGGCCGAGAGCTCTCTCTAGCTGCTGCCAGAGCCAGGGTGAGCTTTTTCTTTCCCTGCTGATGGGAATGAGCAGGCCCTGGCCAAAGGCATCCGCAAGCTGTCTAGCTCTTTTTCAGATGCCAAAAAATGGATAGAGGAGGATAAAGAAATCCTACAAGTCAACAACAACAAAACAACCCGATTAGCGAATAAGCAAAAGAATTGAATAGACATTTCTCCAGGGATGGTCTACAAAGGGCCAATAGGCCTGGGAAAAGATGCTCAATGTCACTAGTGATTAGAGAAATGCAAATAAAAATTACAATGAGACATCACTTCACACATTAGGATGGTTAATATCAATAAAACAGAAGATATCAAGCGTTGAAGAGGATGTGGGGAAATGGGAACTCTTAGGCACTATCGGCGGGAACATAAAATGTACAGCCACTGTGGAAAAGAGTATGGTAATTCCTCAAAAACTTAAAAATAGAATTACCACATAATCCAGAAATTTCCCTTGTGGGTATATATCCAAAAGAATTGAAAGCAGGGACTTGAACAAATATACCCATGTTCATTGCAGCATTATTCACCATATCCAAAAGGTGGAAGCAACCCATGTGTCCATCAACGGATGAATGGATAAACAAAACGTGGTATATGCATACAATGGAATATTATTCAGCATTAAAAGTGAAGAAAATTGACACAGGCTATAGCATGGATAAACCTGGAAGACATTATGCTAAGTGAAATAAGCCAGGTACGGAAAGACGAATACTACATGACTCCACTTATACGAGGTACCCAGAGTCGTCAAATACATAGAGACAAAGTAGAATGTTGGTTGCCAGGAGCTGGGGAATGAGGAGTTGTTGTTTAATGGGTACAGAATTTCAGTTTTGCAAAATAAAAAGAGTTTTGAAGGCTGGGTGGACAATAATATGAATGTACTCAGCACTACTGAACTGTACACTTCAAATGGTTAAGATGGTTAAAAAAAAACATAGGGGAGTGAGTCTAATCATGACACCAACCTCCCAGATGAGTGAGGGGGTTTCATGAGAGAAGCACAGGTCTCAAGATGTTGGGCCTTTCGCCTGTGGAGATTATAACTAAGACTGAGAAGTTTTTCTGGGTTTGAATTTCTGTTCTCAAGAACACTCCTCTCTCTACCTTCCTGCGTCCCACCTGACAGAGCTCACCCAGCCTCCCAGCTCTGTAGCCTGTAGCCATGTGTAGGAGTATCCTCTGTCCCTGTCCATGACTCTAGAGCACAGAGCTCTGCCCCACTGTGGCTAGAAAGAGGCACAAGAGGCACCTCCCACATCTTCAGGGGCCTCTGACTGAACCGCGGGGCTGCCATCTCACTTCCATCTCGCTGACCCCACCCTGGTGCTGGGAGGAGGGAAATGAGGGCTCTGGGTGGGGGGTTGACAGCAGCTGAGCCTCAGGGTTCCAATGCCAGCTGGGAGAAGCAACACCAGTGCCAGTCTCAGTTCTGCCACCCCCTGGCAGTGAGGCCCCAGGGAGCCACTTTGCTTCCTCACTGATAAAAGGAGGATGTGGGCAGGGCTGGACTGCATAATCACTCAAGATTCCAGATCTTCTGGAGGCTCTGTCTTCCTTAGCTCTGTCCAGACAGGTGACCTGCACAGGACAATATCAGGGAAACTTAACATGTCTACGTTTCTTAGCATCTAACACAACCCCCAGGTCAAAAATTACTGCCAACACCTTTGTGTTGTCACATGAGCTGGGGCCCTGTTGTGATGCTCCCTAGGCTCCAAGAACAAAGTGGGACACAGAGAGTCCCCGAGCCTGAACTAGAACCCTGGTAGAGGACTCTTTGGCAAGGTGGGCATTTCTGCCACCTGACCGGAGAAGACCCCCTGGAAGGCACTGGGCTCAGCTAAGCAGAAGGAGGCCAGTTGGTTAGGGAAGTGAGATCGGTATCCTGGGGCTAAGAGAAGCCACATGTGCCTTAAGGAAATCAAGGAGCAAAATCAAAGCGTTCATTAACACTTCAAAGAGGATGAAAGAACACGCTTGGTTCAAAATTACCGCCTGCTGCCCCAGCAAGTGTCTGATGGAGAATCCCATTATCCTAACTCAGAAGGAAGATGCCAAGGGCTGCTCCTGCTGGCTGAGACTTGTAGGGGAGCTCCCTGCCTTGGAAGGGCCTGTTTGCCGAATCCCCAGCCCCAGGTAAACCTCGGATCTGCGAGAAGCCAATTCTAGTGATTCATACTTGTCTGTGAAAACCTTGATCTTCTCCAAGCTTCTTCTATCGCTTCTGTATTTCTTTTGCCTAATTATTTCCTTGCCTGCTGTTTTTGTTGTATTTTCTTTTCCAAAAGTAAACACTCAAAGGCCTTGATTTCTATAATCAGTTCTGGAGTTTACAGAAGCAAAAGCCAATAGGCTCAACACTCAGTTCCTTTACTCACTTGGCTCAACCTGGTCTGGGGAAGCCCCTCTGAGCCCACACCAGAAATTGTCAAAAAGGGGGCTCCTGCCTGGAATCTTGGAGCTCATCCGGGAAACTTGAGACTGCTCAGCAAGTGAGCAAGATGTCTCTGGCTGGTCCAAGGTGTCAGTCCAGCACTGTCCCTCCCAAAGAAGGAGACCAAGGTGGAATGGGTCAGACTCACCCAACTCTACCTCCATCTTCGCCAGACTACATCAGATTCTCTTCATTTACTCACGTTGCTGCCCTCAATTCATAAGGTTTTCAGAATCTATTATATTCACATTCATCCACCACTATGATTTCCAAATATCATCATTATCAATACAGTGGTGCTTCTCCCAAATGATGCAGCTCCATGACCTTTCCTTTCAGCCCCAAGTGAAAGGGGACTTAAATGATGTATGCATATGTATGTATGTGCATGTGTGTGCACACGCCTCACTGATGGACGTACTCCTCATGAAAAACAGGATAAATTGCAGGGAATGTCAAAGTAATGATTTCAGAAAGGTATATGAGGCAGAACCCATTAGTGAGCTACATTTTGCTCAGAACCAAGATACTGGCAGGCAGAAAAACACGCCTTTGTGCGGGAAACGCATTCAGCTGTAGCAATGACTAATAATGTAGTGAGGATCTGTTCACATTTTCCCCCTTTTGTGCCTATTTTCATAAGTTAATAACTCAAGCATGAAAATTGTTTCAGGCTGAAGACTGTTGGTAAGAGCTGGTCAAACTGTGGGAAACAACTTTTGTTGTTGTTGTTACTTAATTTAGTTTGGCTGTTTTTAAGTTAAAAGGAGTGGAAATGTCAGTGTTAATGTGAGTCTTCTCTTACAATGTGTTTTTGGATTTTCTTATAGAACATTTAGGATTTTCTTATACAAAGTAAATTTTTAATAACTACAGATAGTAGTTTCTCTTCATACAGGTGTATGTTTTTGTTCGGTATAGGTTGGGATTGTTGGGGAGGGTGATGAAATTGAAACAGAACATTATAAATGACATCATCCTGGACTTACCTGCCTCCGGCTGGAAAACTCCTATCCCACCAGCATATTAAACGGCACGGGGAGCAAACAGCTGCCTTAGACAAATAGGGATGAGGGTGAAGGCAAAGCCTACTGTGAGTTTTAGTAAAATCCTAGAGCAATGGAAGGAGCAGAAACATGATGAATAATAGTAACACCTCTCATTCCTACAGCACTCAGGTTTCCTGAGCATTTTCCTGTACGTAGAACCAAAGACAGTCTAAGTGGAGGGGAACAGATTTTATATAACCCTTTTCTCCTCCTTCTTTGTTCTTCTTTTCTTTATGTTGGAGAAGGAGACTTCGAAAGATACAGAAAAATATATATACAGTATAATATAACAAACATCTGTGTACCCATAATACAGAAATAACAAATGTTAACGTTTTCTAATGGTTGCCCCAACTTTTTCTTAAAAATAAAACAACTGAAACATTACTGATAAAGTTGTACCCTTTCCTTGGTCTCCCAGACAAGAGAAGTGGACCAACCCAGGGCTGCAGCCTTCACATCTTTCCCATCCTGATGAACTGGATCCTCACAAGAAGGCTATAAGGCTGGTAAGACAAGCATTATTGTCCCACTTTACAGATGCAGAGCCTGGGGCCCCAGGGCATGTGTATGTGGGTCTGTACCCCTTGCTCAGGGCCCTGTTCTGGGCTCTGGGGACAGAGCAGAAGATAGAGCCCAAGGCAGCCCCAAGCAGACACCATCCCAGCCCAAGGAGCCCTGCAAAGAGCTCCTGCCCTGGCAGAGAAGCGGTCCTCTCCTCCAGCCAGGCATGTATCCTACAGAGGCAAGGCAGGAAATGCGTAGGGAGACATTTCATAGAAATGTATGTACTTCATAGAGCAAATTTTAACCCGTAACTCAATCATGGGTCATTGTGAAAGAAAGCAAAATATCCTGCCACTAATTTGCCATCCTGTGAGCACGATTTGATGGTGTTTATTTTGATTAGGAGGTTGCTCCATTTATAAATCTTTGATATATCATTTCCCCCCAAAATGGCATCTGAATCTTTTGGAGGTTTAAAAAACAAAAGGTGAAATTTGACAAGGGATGAGAGCTGGTCTTCCGTGTGTTGTGGAGCTTCTCGGTCTGCAGCTCGGCGTCTAGCATCAGTTAAGCCCACGCTGGGGTTGCATCATATCCCACAAAGCCACATGCTATATGAGGCCGGCGGGAGCCCGCGGGTCTGCCAGCTGGAATCTCACCGAGAGCCGGCTCTAAAAATACCCGGCTCTGCGGACGCTGGACCCAGGGGGCTTCTAGACTGACAGCTCCGTTCATGAACCAACTATTGGTTTAAAAGGTTGGCGTGTCTTTTCTGCGTTGATTGATTTTGGCTCCAGAGAGATTTCGCTGGGCATTTCAGGGTGACCGAAACTCCCCTCTAACAGCTCCCCGGAATTGTTTTAGGAAAGGTAAGAGGCAGCCTTTTCCGTCACAAAGTAAAGCTGAGCCAGCAGCCTGGCTTTGTCAGGGGCTGGGGCTCCGCGCGCCCGAGTCGCCCAGCCTCTCCCCGGCCAAGTTCACCGAGGCTGCGCGCCACCTGGCCTGCGGGGCGCTGCCGTCTGCACCACGGACTGGCCCGCGCGCCACCCTTCTCCCACCCCAGCCGGGAGGCTGCCTGCCTCCGCCCATCCCTGGGGGCAAGGAGCCCAAGGAGGCGGAGCATGGAACTGACAGTTAAAACATCTAAAAGGAAAAAAACAGTGGTGTCCAGTTCGCCCAAAATGGAGCACTCAGCCCCGGGTGCTCGGGTTCCACAGCCTGGCTGTGTGCCAGTTGCTTCCCCTAGCATGTAGAAAACAGTGCTTTGGGGGAAAATACCTCTTCCTAGAGAGTGTCCTCTCCTCCTGAGGCCCCAAGGGGAGAACTTCGAAGGATAATCTTGTTGCCTGCAAGGACAGAAAGCCACAGGGTGCTGGCACGGAGTTTTGGCATTATCAGCTAAAGCAAAGTCCTTCCTGGCTTCAACCTGGCCCCTTCCTCTAACTGTAGGCAGAGCGGCAGCGTCAGAAACGCACACATTCAGGCACTGAAATGCACAACGTTTTGTTCAATCCTTAAAAAACTGTCTAGAGTAGATTGTTGATGTCGCTAACAGTCATGATTCCTTATGCCTTCCTCACTTTCCTTTAATTGGGCACTGTGTCGACTTTCAAGACACCTCAAAGGAACCCACAAGCAAATCCAAACAGGGCTGGGCAGACTGTGGAACACACAATAACCTGGTGGCTCAAAGAAAACACCAGAAAGATTATTATTTCTAACTAGAGTCACCCCAGATTGCAAAGTGCTAAACTCACTACTGTTGGAGGTAGCCTTGTCTGGCTTAACAGTGGCCCTGTGAAGTGGAAGACTGAGCAGGAAAGAAATTAAGATAGCGATTCCTTTAGTAGGATTGGAAAAGAGTTGGTTAAAGACAGCCTCGTCATTTCTTTCTTTTTATAACAGAATATTAGGGTGGTACAAACAATTTGCCTACAAACAAATTGCCTTACACATATTGCCTTTGCACCGCCATAAAAACAATGGGTGAACTAATACCCCCTGTATTATCCTGGATAGAGCTGGAGCCCATTGTTCCAAGTGAAGTATCACAGCCCCATCATTTCTAAAACCCACTAGAAATGTATGAGAGTTCCGTTTGCTCTACATCCTTCATAATGCTTGTCGTGGTCGGTCTTTTTTATTGTAGTCTAATGGGTGCATAGTGGAGCTCACTGTGATTTTAACGCGCTTCTCCCTAGTGACTAATGATGATGGGCAGATTTTCATACACTTACTTGTCACTTATATGTCTTCCTTGGTGAAACGTCTGTTTAAATATTTTGCCCATTTTTAAATTGGGTTGTTTACTTTCTTATTATTGAGTTTGGGGCATTCTTTATATATATTCTGGATACAAGACATTTATTAGTATATGGTTTGCAAATATTTTCTCCCAGTCTGTAGCCTGTTCTTCCATTTTCTTAACAATGTTTTTTGTTTTTAATTTTGAAGAAATCCAATTTAGCAATGTTTTCTTTCATGGATTATGCTTTTGGTGTAAGAAATCAAGGTCACAACAATTTTCTCCTATTTTCTTTTAGAAACTGTAGATATTTCAACCTATGATGATCCATTTTGAGTTAGTTTTTATATATGACGTAGGGTGTAGCTCAAAGTTCACTTTTATTTGCATGTGTGTATTCAGTTGTTCCCTCAACATTTGTTGAAAAGACTATCATTTCTCCACTGTATTACTTTGCACCTTTGTCAAAAATCAGTCTATTTTTGAAGTCTTGATTCTGAAGTTTCATTGATGTTTTTGCTTATCCTTGCTCCACTGTCCTGATTGTGTGTGTGTGTGTGTGCACCTCAAAACAGCAACCTATCATCTCTCCCAATACTGCGGGTTGGCTGGGTTCAGCTGAGCAGTTCTTACTTGGGGTCTCTCAAGCATTTTCAGTTAGATGGTGGCTGGAGCAAGAATCATCTGGAGCCTCAGCAAGGCTGAAGGCCCCAGATGACATCTTCATTTCCATATCTAGTACCTCAGCAGGGTTGACTGGAACAGTCAAATGGTTGGGCATCTGACCTTCTCCCTAGAGCCTCTCTATATGTGTAGTTTGGACTTCCTCACAGTATAGCATCCTCAGGGAGGTCAGACTTCTTAGTTGTGGCTTACCCTAAAATGACTTTTGCAAAAGCAAACGTCCCAAGAGATCCACACAGAAGCTGCAAAGCTTCTTATAACCTGGCCTGAACATCCTATAAAGTCCCTTCTGCCATATTCTATAAGGAAGCAGGTCACAATGGCCAGACCAGATTCAAGGGGAAAAGTATGAGACACCACCTGCCAGTAGCAGAATGCGCCACTGTCCTGATTATTGTATCTTTATAAAGAGTCTCGAAATCAAGCATTGTTATTCCTCCAACTTTGCTCTTCTTTTGCAAAACTGGTTTGACTATTCTAGGTCCTTTGCATTTCCATGTTAGTTTTAGAATCAACTTATCGATTTCTACCAAAAAAAAAAAAAACCCCAATGAGATTTGACCAGAATTGCACTGAATTTAGAGATCAATTTGGTGAAAACTTACACTTTTAAGATCAATTTGGTGAGAATTTACACCTTAAAAATATTGAGTCTTCTGACTTATGAACATAGAATATACCTATTTAGTTTCTCTTTAATTTCTTCCAGCAATTACATTGTAATTTTCAATGTATAGATCTTGTCCATCCTTCATCACACTGGCCCTAAATATTTTATATTTTAGACATTATTGTAAATGATATTTTTAACATGTCAATTTCCAATTGTTCATTGCAAGTATATAGAAACATAATTGATTTTTGTACATTAGTCTTGTATATTGTATCTTTGCTAAAGTCTTTTTTTTTTGTTCTTGTAGTTTTTTTATCCCATAGGATTTTCTACATAGACTCATGTCATCTGCAAATAAGGACAACTTTACTTCTTTATTTCCAATCTGGATCTCTTTTATTTCTATTTATTGCCATGTTGTATGGGATAGCACCTTCAGTACCATGTTGAACAGCATTGGCGTGAGTTTTTGATCATAAGAGGAAAATATTCAATCTTTCCCCATTAAGAATGACATTAGCTGTAAGTTTTCCATAGATGCCCATTAACAGGTTGAGGAAGTTCCCATCTATTCTTAGTTCACTGAGACTTTCTATCAAGAATTTTTGTTGGATTTTATCAAATAATTTTTCTGCATCTATTGATCCCACAGTCTACTAGTGCCATGTTTATGTCCCATTACTCTCTCTGTTTATAATATAATTGCTTAAATATCTCTTCCACATACATTTAGGATCACATTAGATAGTGTTATAATTTTTGTTTCACCTGTCAAGATAATTTGACAGGTGACTTAAGAGGAGAAGGAAAATATATGTATTTGTCAATAATTTTGCTTATTATGCTCTTTCTTCCTTACTGATGCTCCAATATTCCTTCTTTTATTGTTTCCTTTTTGTTCAGAAAACTTCTATTAGCCATTTGTTGTATGTCTACTGGTGACAAATACTCTTAGTTTTCTTTCCTCTGATAATGTCTTGATTTCCTCTTATTCCTGAAGGATCTTTTCCCTGGAAAGGGTCTTTCAGCTGGATATAGGATTCTGGATTGGCAGTTTTTTCTTTCAGCACTTGGAGGTACCCTGGCCTCCTTGGTTTCTGATAGAAATTTACTATTTTTTTTTTCTCCAATAGGTAAGGTGTTGTTTCTCTCTGCTTGCAAGTTTTTTTCCCCCTTTGGTCTTTGGTTTTCAGAAGTTTGACTCCATGATGTGACTTAGTGCAGATTTCTTTGGGTTTATTATGCTTGCGATTTACTCAGCTTCTTAAATATACAGGTTAATGTCTTTTGCCAAATTTGGGAAATTTTGAGCCATTATTTCTTTCAGTGTTTTTTTCAGTTCTGTCTTCTTTCATCTCTTCCTGGAGCATCAACGCCACAGAAATTAGATCTTTTGTTATAGCTTCACAGGTCTCTGAGGCTTTGTTCATTTTCTTTAAGCCTATCTTCTTCTCTCCATTGTTCAGATTGGGTGTTTATCTTGTCCTGTCTTCCGGCTCACTGATTCTTCCCTGTGTTCTGCTGTTCATGTACCTCCACTGAGTTTTTTAAAAATTCAGTTATTGTATTTTTCAGGCCTAAAATTTTCATTTGCTGCTGCTGCTTTATATTTCATCTTTTTTCCTGGGACTTCCTATTTTTTCTTTTATTTCAAGGCTGTTTGTTGTCATTGCTCTTTGAAGAATGTTTTTGATGGTTGCTTTAAAACATTTGTCAGATAATTCCATCATCTCTGTCATCTCAGTGTTAGAATTTAGTAATTGTCTTTTTTTCACTCAGTTTGAGGCCTTCCTACTTCTTAGTATGATGAGCAATTTTCTATTGCAACCTTGACTTTATGTTAAAAGACTCTGGATCTCACTTTAATCTTCTGTTTTAATTGACTTCCTCTGACAGTGCCCCAGTAGGAGAGGGTTGAGGGGAGTGAAGGAGGGCAGGTACTGCTCCATTATTGCCAGGTAGGGGTAGAAGTCCAGGCTCCCCACTCGGCCTCTGTTGACACCTGAGGAAGGGGTCTCTTTCCTACTGCTGGGTAGAGGCAGAAGCTCTGACTCTCCATTCATCCTCCTCTGATACCACTATCAGAGGCAGTGGAGGAATGCCTTGCTCCTGCTGGGTAGGGGTAGAAGTTTAGGCTCCCTGGATGTTTTCCACTGACACTATGGGGGAGCTTATTACCACCAGGCAGGAATGAAAATCTGAGCTTCCTCCCCGGCCTTCACAGACACCACCTGGTTGGGGTTGGGGCAGGCAGGGTGGTGGGACACCTTGTTGCAGCTTGGTGAGGATACAAGTGGAGATTTTCCACTTGGCCTCTGCTGGTGGGGGTGGGCTGCAGCTATAGTATTTCCTGTAGTGTTTGGCTGGAATGGAAGAGTTATTGCCTAAAACTTTTCTGCCTTGCTAAGCTGCCACTTTCCAGGTCATTTGGCTAGAGAGCGCAGGCTTCTGTCGGGGTTTTTTTAATCTGCTCTTATTTGAAATTTCTGAATTCAGCTTCTGCAGCTCCAAGCCGGGGGACTCACCACCATGTAATGTTCCTCTGGTTCCCAGATCCCTGGTCCGTCTGTCTTCTCTCCACCTTTCAGAGTCTTCTGGTGTTTGTTTTTTATATAATATCCAGACTTTTTAGTGATACTTATGGGGGAAATGGGACAAGTAGGTCAACTCCAACTATCTGACATGTTCACAAGTTGGTGATTTTCTTAAATGATGTAAAGAGTCATTTCTTTATCCTCTCATGTGTTCATTCAACCACTATTTAGTGAGCCTACTGTCTGTGCCAGGACATTCTGGGCTCTGGGACTTAGCAGGGAAGAGAACAGCACAGACCTCTGCCTGGTGCAGCTGACACACTGGTGAGGGAGAAGATTACAAACCAAGCAAGAAATGGACACACAGCATCAGTTAGCAATGGATGAAAGGAAGGAAAAGTAAAGCCAGGTAAGTGGGTGGAACATGACAGGTGGCCCAGGGGTGGGTAGGACATCATTTTAGTTCTGGAGTTTGGGGTCACTTGGGGGAGATAGTCAGGAGGGACCTTTTGGGGGGAGGTCAAGGGAGGCTTCTTGGAGAAGGTGAGGGTTGAAGAAAACACAAGGATTATTTTTTTAAGTCTGTTTTAAAAGTGTCTTTGTTCCTGGGAATTCAGTGCACTTCAGAGGCGACTTCCAAGCCATCCACTGAAGGTAGAGAAGAACCAAGGCTCAGAGACGGAGCAGTTGGGCCAGGGTTGCCCATGAGTCCTCAGTAGCAAGGCTGAGATTAGAGGTCTGTACACAGCACCCAGCTCTCAGTGAACAGACCTTCTCCTCTGCTTCCTAGAGGGGAGGCTTCAGTCCTGTCATGGGCCTCACTTCCCCAGGCCCCTGCCCACCCCCCTCCACTGCTGCAGGTGCTTCCCCGCAGGAAATGGTAGCATAGAGTTAGAAAGCCACATGCATACTGTGGGTTCTTGGGGCTTTCTGGTTTGTGTGTCTTTGAGCAGATCCTCCCCTGATGCTGGAGGATTCTGACAGTCAGAAGTTGGGGAAGGAGTGAAATCTTGGGGGTGGGACATCCACCCACATGTCCTCTGAGCCGTATTGCTTTTGTCACCATGTGTACAGCAGAGCTGCCTCTCACTTGCAAACATGGGCTGGGAGCTCTTTATGTTTCAGCTCATTTAGTTCTTAAAACCGCCTGTGGACTCGGTAGGTAGTCCAGTGCTACCCATCACTGCAGATGGGAAACTGGAGACCTACTGGAGGCTGAGCAATTTTCCCATGTTTGGCAAGAAGCTAAAGCAGAAGTCTAAGCCAGGCCTGCCCAATGCTCATGCTTTTAGATCCCATGTTTTAGTGTTTACTCAGTTCTGAACAGAGGGAAAGAGAGTCCTTTGGAGATGAGAGCTTGCAGAGGTCAGGAGTATGTTGCAGAATAAAGCTGTTCTCTAGTGTCCATGAGAGAAATGGGGGTAGGAATGGACCTATGCCCTTTCCAGGATGTTTGGCTAGGAGAGAAATGCCCTGTGGACCTCCACGTGGAAGGGAGAGAATGGCAGGGTATGATGGAAGGAGCTTGGGTTCTAGGATTGGAAAAATCCCAGTCCAAATCCAGACTCCACCACAGATCCCATGAATGGTGGGAGTTCAGGCAAGTTGTTGAAGCCCTCAAAGATTCCATTGCCGCATCTGTAAAATAGGGTAATAATTGTGTCTCCCTTGAGGGTTACTGGGCAGGTCAATGAAACTGTGTAAATAAAGTACCTAGACAGTACCAGGCTCACTGTTAAATGCCTGATAAATGCTGGCTGTTGTTTTTATTCACTTTTGTCCTGAAAAGTGGCCGGCGCACAGAAAGTTCAGACAGTGGAAGGACAACAATTCATTATAGGGCAGTGGCAGCCCAGAGCTGCCCAGGGCTGGTGTCTTGCCCAGAAGTGGGAGTGACCTAGCGTAGCCCAGGACCTTGCAGGAGGATATTTGCAGACACCTGGCTTCTGGCATCAGTGGGACATAGCCACCTCCGGGGTGCTTTCCAACCTGGAGAGGTCACTTCAAGCCTTTGCTACGGTAGCAGCAGCGGCTCCAGCAAGGGAGGAAGAAGCAGCTTCCATTGGCTCTCAGCCACTCCAGCTGTCATCTTTGGGAATGTGTTTGTCTGCTCCACAGGGAAGTGGATGACTGAGAAAAGAGGTGAGCAGAAGAATTGGGCTTTACCAACTGTGACCTGCCAGCTCTGCTGCACTTGCCATGGGCAGCAGGCCCGTCCGTCATGGCAGGTTAGGGTGTCCTGCATGCTCCCTATGCCAAGGAGGGGCATTCTGCAAACTTATAATAAACAGATTACATTTCTTATCCTCATGTGGCTGTTGGCTACCTGCCCATGAATTTTAGCCTCTAAGAGAAAAACAATTGCTCAGCCAAGCGTTCTGTGCTTTTACTTTCCATACATTGCTCGGGGCACCTTCCAGCTCCCCCTAACCCCAACTCTCTCTCTCTTTCTCTCTCTTTCCTCCTTCTTTTCAGAAAGCCCCCTGTCATCTTGTGCTTAACCAGAAAAGCTGGAATCTGTGCTTCCTGCTGTGCACTGGCCAACAGAATCCTTCCCTCCCAAAGCGGGGAAGAAGGCAGGCAGGGCCCACAGGGAGCAGCTCTGTCTCTGTGTCCACTGATGGATCTGCCACGTGTCCCGGTGGGCAGCAGGAAGCAGCCCTGCTTGCTACTCTGAGCACCCAGATGTTTGGTCTTGCATGACAGGCAGCCGCTTTCTCCTGGCCTTTCCTTGTCCAAAAAGTTGGAGGAGCGGGCCAGTTCCAGAACGGGATTCTAGGCAGACCACAGAGTGAGTGCATGTGGGCAGCGACAGGGGGTGCTCGTGTTTGCCTGGTGTCCATGTGGACATGGTGCTCACATGTGCACACGCTCACCCTCACACACACACGCTCACACAGGAGCATGCACACGAATCGCCCCAGGCCTCCCACTCAGCACTTTGTTTGTTAGCTCATCTAAAAGAGAGTGTGCCTGGCCATTTGTAAGAGTAACCATTGCCACTTGTGTTGCTGTTCAGGCCCATATGGGACAGGGCCAGCCCTTAGCTGGTACCACCCGACCACCATGTCAGGGGTCCAAGGGAGGGCCAAGGGGGAGACACCCGTCCGCAGGGGCCTGGGCAGCCTCCAGTGCCTGCACCCAGGGATGAGGAAACTCACTCGTAATATCTTCGGGCAGTCGGCCAGCCCCTTAAGTGCCAAGATGCCACTTCCTTCTCAGTGACAGCTGGGAGCATGCTCTGACCAGCCCCCTCCGTGAAACCAGAAATGTGTCCGTTCTCCACTCTCAACCCCTGGAGGGGGAGCCAGGGAGGGAGTGCCACCAGGGCCTTGACGCAAGGCTGTCACTGTATTGCTCACAGATTCAAAAGACAGACTCTGCGGCCAGACTCTTGCGTGTGGTGATGCTGTGACGCTGTGACGGAGCATGCAGCCACAGTGCACTCGCGTCCCTGGCAGCCGCAGTCAGGCCCTGGGATGGGCTCACCTCAGTCTGCGGGTGTTTGTTTCTAATTGGCGTGGGGTGAGAAGGGCAAATTGTGGGGTTTTATTTCAAACCTGGACCGAGGAGAAGTAAAATTAGGTGGCCCAGAGCTGTGAAACATGCCCCGGTCATAAACACGTTCACCATCAATTAACACCTCTGGAATACCTAAGGGTTGCCAGCAACTGCCACATTTTAGTTATTTAAAATTTAAAACCTGTTCTTCTCTGCCTACCCCCCAAGAGGATTGCAAAAGGCTGTAAGATTCCTTACTAATGTGTACTTACTAATACACAGTGAGATGAAACCTCAGAGCAGAGAGTGGGCGTGAGCAGGCCCCAGAGGGGAGACGGATGCTGCCGCTGTGTGGGGCCAGCTGTGGCCAGCAGGACCCTCCCTCATTCTCATGCTTCAGACACTGGACAGGCAGTGGAGCTGGCCAGGAGACAGGGTGGCATCCACTTGGACACTCAGCTACTTGCCTGCTGTATCTGGCTGCCCCTGGGGACACAGATGTTTTGTCTTTTAACTTTTAAAAGTATTTTTGATAGACAATCTTTGCACGTAGAACAAAATATAAACAAATGCAAACCAGTGTGCTAGAGAAGGGTCTCCCTCTCGCCTGTCCCCCAGGAATTCTGTTTCCTTCCCCAGAGGTAACCACCCTTATCTGAGTCCTCAGAATCCTTTGGGGACTGTTCTTTGCATGCACAAGCTATGACACCTTAATTTGCTACATAAAGAGTAGCACACTGTACCACTGTTTATTAATATTTAACCAGCTGCAGAATGTTGGACATCTGGGTTTTGCTCCATCTCCAATGAATAAAAATGATGCTGTCTAAAAATCCTTAGACGTACATACAGCTCACATCTGTGTGAGGATATCTGGAGGTAAATTCACAGAAGCAGAGTTCTCAGGTAAAGTGTTAAGTGCATTTGCAGTTTTGATAGATATAGCTAAATTGCCCTCCACTAAAATTGTACTATTTTAGGAGCTAGAATGCCTGTTTCCAAACACCTTTGGATCATGACATGTGATCAAAATTTTACAATCTGAAAGATGAAAAATAGCACCTTTGTGTAGATTTCAATTGCATTTCTCTTATAGGGAATGATGTTGAGCGTCTTTTCAAATGCTTAGAGGCCAATTGTATTTCAATCCCTACAGCTCATCAGTTCATATCCTTTGCCTGCTTTTCTACTAGAGTGTTGGCTTTTTTTCTTATTAACTTACAGGTGTCTTTTTATATTAGGTGTATTTTTGTCTGTGATATTAAGTTGAAATAGTTTTTCCCAGTTTGCTTATGGTAGGTTTGGCCATGCAGACAAAACTTGATTTTTTATGTAATCATTTTCATCAATTTATTTTTTGGTTTTTGTTTTGTATTTTATGTTTTCACTTATAAAGACAGTCCTCCCTCTGAAATGAAAAAAATTTTTCTTTTAGTACATTTATGGTTTCATTTTTTATGTTTAAATATTTGATCTACGTAGACTTTGTATGGATATATAGTGTTAAGTAAGGATTCAACTTTATTTTTTTTCAGATAGCTGTTCCATTGTCCCAGTATTTTTTATTGAATGTTCTTTCTTTTCCCACTGATTTGCCACCTTCATCCTCTCACAGAGTCCTTGCATGCTCTTGTTTCTCCTTTGGGCTTTCTACTGTTAAGGAGCAGAGATGCTTTTAAATGAACAACACATAACCCGTACGCTCAGAACCCCAGACTGCGGCCTTCCCTTTTATCTGTGGTTTAAAGTACAGAGCAAAATGCTTCTCACTGTAGAAAATATGATCTTTTCTGTTTGCTTAATTTCCCATTTGACCACATTATAAACCTTCCCCCACCCACCCCACCAGTCCCTTGCAGGCAGGCCCCCGGTGGTTTGGGGAGGAGCTGTCACACTGCTTACTCCATCTGCATAAAAAGTCCAGACAGTTGAGCTATGAGGGAAAAACCTAGCGCAGAGATTCTTAAGGAGGAAATGTATTGTTCTACATCTGAAAAGTCCAAGACCAGCTGAACCCAATGACGTCCACAGGACTGGGTCTTGTTTACCCCGTCTCTCTGCTCCATCTCCCTAGGTGCTAGCTTCCTCTTAGTGGGGTGCTATAGTGTGGCTGTTTGTCCCCCAAACCTCACGCTGAAATTTGAGCCCCAATGTTGGAGGTGGAGACCTAATGGAAGGAGTTTGGGTCATGGGGGTGGATCCCTTATGAATAGATTCATGCCCTCTGGAGGGTGGGGGGTGAATGAGTCCTCACTTTGTTAGTTCCCTATTAGTTCCTGAGCTGGTTGTTTAAATCAGCCTGGCACCTCCCTCCCTTTCTTTCCTGTGTCATGTGATCTCTGCACACACTGACTTCCCTTCACTTCCACCATGAGTTGAAGCAGCCTGAGGCCCTCACCAGAAGCGGATACTGAGACCATGCTTCTTGTACAGCCTGCAAAGAACCATGAGCCAAATAAACCTCTTTTCTTTGTAAATTACCCAGTCTTGAGTATTCCTTTATAACAACAGAAACAGACTAAGACAGGGGCCCTCCCCTAGAGGTAGCTGGGAGGTGGCTGCCAGCAGCCCAGTTTGTAGCCTACCCCCTCAGCAGCCCGGGTGACAGATGCCCCAGGAATAGCATGGTGGGACCAGATGCCCATCATGGGCTGGGCAGTGTGACTGGGACGTGGGATATGCAGATTAGTGGTTTGGGGCCACTTGCCCACTTCTAGATCAAGTGGCTGCACCTGCACAGTGTGGGCTAGGCGTGGGAGGCTTCTGGGGCCAGGAGAAGGGTGATTGGATCCTGGATGGTGGAAATGGCAGACACACCCCTCCTCTATTCCCTGAGAGGCAAGACTGCTCTGCCCTGATCCTCTGCACCTTCAGAAGATCAGGCTGTAGCTCTTGCTGAACCTATGACCGTGTTCAAGTGACTTAACTTCTCTGAGTCTCAAACAACGATATTGAAAGAACCTTCTTCACAGGGCTATTGGGAGGATTAACTATGATAATGTACCTTGAGTATCTAGCACAGGTGCCCAGCAACTCACTGCTCATTTGTTCAATGAAGTAAAACGGTTCTGATCTTAGTGTTCCAGGACAGAAAGACCACCCCTCTGTAGCTCCAGGTGTGCTCCAGCACAGGAAAAATGTCAGGTGAAAGGTAGGCAGGTGGAGCAAGTAAGAAGTCAGACAGTACCTCCGTAAGACACCTTGATGCCACAGGGACAGCCCTTCCTAGAGCAAGTCTGCAGAGCAAGGAGTTAAGTCTTACTGAACTGTGATGAAGCAATATCTGAGCTAATTTTGTCTCTGCTACAGGGCATCACAGAGTCTCAGAAATGGATACAATGTTCATTTTCCTAGGTAGAGTAGAACATTTCTGAGGATGGAGAATCTTATTACCCTTGAATCTGTTGATGATTATACTGGCTCCTCCTCTTGGTCTCATAATTTAATCATTTTGCAGGTTTCCATCTTAAAGAGAAAGAGAGAGAGAAAGAAAGAGAAAGAAAGAAAGAAGAAGGAAGGAAGGAAGGAAGGAAGGAAGGAAGGAAGGAAGGAAGGAAGGAAGGAGAATCTTCAAGCCCAAACCCCATGCAGAGCAGAAGACCTCTCCATGTGACCTACAGAATAGGTGGGTCTGTGCATCCTCTCCTGTGGGCCAAGGTGCCCACCAGCAGCTGGGAGACTCTCCCCAAGGGCCCAAGTGTGGCCCCAAGTTCCTTAGGACATACTAATCTTCTTCCCTAGAGGGTCTTGTCATTGAGAGGCAGGTGACGTGCTGTTTCAGAGGACAAAATTGGGACTCATCCTGACATGACATCTATCAAATATGTGCAGACAGGTGTCAGAGCCCCTGGAAACCTTATCTCTTCTAGGCTACACACAACCATTTCCTCCGACTGTTTCAAATAATACAAGGGCCCAGCAATCTAAACATGGCCAAATGCCATTCTTAAAACCTGCAAAAAGCATTTTTTTTTTTTTGCTCTGTTTTGGCTTTGTTTGGTGTCAATATCATTTCCCAAACTCTTTTGTCCTTACATTTTTTGTTTTTCTAAAAAAAAAAAAATTACCTGTAATTCCATCACAAGAGGTAACCACTAGAAAGAAAAGAACTGAAATTTTAGCCATAGTTTTCTGTATATAAAAAAGTATGTGTTCATTTTTCTTTAAAATATTGATATCACAACATCCATAGCACTTTTCATTATAAAGAGTCTTTAACAATATGCTGAATGTCTGTGTAATACTTCACATTTTTAAAATGTTATTGGGATTTATTTAGCCATTTTCTGACTGCTTGCTTCTAACTTGAAAAAAAAGTTCTTTAAGGTGTCACCACTCATTTAAAGTAATCTCAGCCAATCCTCCTGACAGCCCTAGAGACAGGAATTATGATTATCTTCAGTTATGAACAAGGAAACTGATGATTCTGAAGGTTAAGCTACTCAGAGACACACAGCTAGTGAGGCCAGTGTGAAGAGGCAAGCCCTGCGTGTCCAAGTAGTGCCCACCTACACTGTCCTCCACGTCTTGGATCCTTGGGTATATTATCTTCTTAGCCATCCTGAAAGAGAAATAAATGTTAACTTACTGTTTTTATTTGCATTCTTTGGTTGCTTGTGAGTTTGAACATCTATCTATTTTTTATAGATCATTTGCATTTATTTTCCTGCAAACTATTTGTTCACATCTTTTGCCCCTTTTCCTGTTCATCTTGTCCTGTGTGTGTGTGTGTGTGTGTGTGTGTGTGTGTATCTACACACATATATATATATAATTAGCCCACTATCTGTCATGTATAGTCCCCAATTTTTTCTTGCCTTCTTTGTTATGGTGATTCAGGACTGAGAAGTTTTAAATTTTTTATGTCTACCAATATTTTCCCTTGTGACTATTACCATTGTTTTTATGCTTAGGAAGTTTTCATCGCTCTCAAATGCAGATAAATGTTCATTCCTATTTTATTTTTGTTGTGCAGTGGGTTTATTTTTTGCATTTAATTCTTTAATCCATCTGGAAGTTATTGTTAATTTCCTTCTCAAAAGGTCAGTCCAGGAGTACTGGAACAAGCTTGTGTGGGAGGAACGCGCTTTTTACCTGTTCTGTCGCGCCTGGTACCTGGACGAGCCCCTAGGAGAAGTGCACCCAGCAGAGACATTACACTTCCACTGACACCAACCGAAGCCACATAGACTTTCCATCCCATTACTGACTGACATTAAACTCATGGCAACTAAAATCTCCAGATTTTCTTTTGTTCTGGGGGTGAGGGTACAACTTTTAGAGAAAACATCTCTCTTAAGACCTGCCAGTTGCTCTAAAGTTTCATCTAATATGTCTAACTGCATCCACTAAGTAGACACTATTCGGTGTGAATTTCCTTTTGTATTCCCAGGTGTCAGAATATTCGAACTGACTCCTAATTCTCATCCTTCAGAGCTTTGTACTTCCCAGGTCACTTGGTTTCTTAGCTCTTTCATACATTATGGTTGGACATTTGTGTGATTCCCAAATCTTGTTTTCACATAGGGAGCTGCCCCTACCTGGCAAGTTCTTCTATGTCACATTTTTAATTCTCAGTGTTTTTCTTGACACATATTCCAACTAGATTTTTACGAATGCTGATGTTGGTTTTGGCTTCATATTCGGGCCTGTTGAGATGAGTTTGAGTCAGTCATGATTTGATTATTTATTGCATTTACTGTCCCTCTTAGATTCTATTAAGTTGCCCATACATTAGACACACGTGCCTTTGACATCTTTGTTCAACTCTCTGGAAACTAAGTCTCCAAATGAAGAAACTGAGGCTCAGAACGGTGGAGTGACTTGACCGAAGTCACAAGACTAGAATGGGGAGCCAAGGTGGGGGTCCGGGTCTTGTGCCTCCAAAGTGAGAGCACCGGGCAGTGTCAAGATGGCCAGCGTCAGAGCCACAGCCCAATGATGACAGCAGCACTTGCCACGTGCCTGGCACTGTGCTGTGTGCGTCACACACCCCAACTCACCTAATCCTGGCAACACGACCAACTGCTCTGTTTCCTGCCCCATCAGTGGCCTCCAAGTCCACCCTCATGGACACCATTAAGGCTGGGCCAGTGGAAGGATGTGGCCCCTGGCACGGATCTTGGAATCCCCCTTCACAAAATTTGAAAGTGTCCATCATTCCATCTGAGCATTGCTCTTCAGTTAGCTAAGAATCCCTCTTATCTGTTTTCACCTGGTTCATGTTCCCCCATTTCAAAAACAAGAATGTCCTGAAAGTCTTTGTCGACTGTATTGCTGAAGTTATTTGAGACACACAGTGTTTACCAGAGTCACCCGGTGAGCATTAATCACCCTATCATAAGGGATTTATGGTTGGTTAGGGGTACGGAACCTATGTTGTACCTCATGTTCTCTTTGAAATATTTCCATTCCACATGGTCAACAATTCTAGAATATTCCCCCCGGGATTGCCGTCAAGCAATCTGCCTCTTTCACAAATTTTGAAAGTGGACCACATGCCTGGCTGCAGTGAGGGGCTTCCCAGTGTTTAATCACTGCACTGCTGCAGGTCGTCTGAGCACTGTCGTGGTTTCCAGGGCTGACCACTCTGATACCCTCATTAAGGATATCTGAGCGCCGCCTTGCTGCCTTCTCACCAGTCTGGGCTTCCACCTGCTGGAAGAACTTGCTTTACCTAGAAAAGAAGGAATCTAAGTTGCAATTGGGTGGCTCTGGCTCCCTTTTCTCAGATGTCTGCGTTTTAGCGTCGTCTCCGTGCAAAGCTCTGTCCTATTCTCGTTCTCCTCTTTGAGTAGCTGTAACTACCCTCGCAACTCGTGGCCTTCTGTGCAGCCTCTGCGTAGTAGTCCCAGTGAGGTTCTCACATGTGCAGGACCCTCCCGTGTATTTTCCTTGATTCTGTGTCCCCCTTTTCACCTTCTGGGCATGATCTTTTGAAAAATCAGAGATCACCACTGACCACTCTGTGTGGCCACATTGTTTCTTTCTAGGTCTTTCCTCTTTTTGTCCCTCTCCGGGATTATGCAGGACGGCTTACTACTGTAAAAGCAGAATTGTGGGTACCCCCAACCAAAATCTCTTTTCTCACTTGGGATCTGTGTGTGCTCAGAGTCCCCAGCCCTTGTCCTCTGGGTTAATGTTGTGCAGCCCTAGGACACTGGCCTCAGTTTCTCCAGGTCAGATTGGATATGATAATAGAATTTAGCTCCCGGAGTTGTTTCGAGGATTGAAGGAAATAGTGCTTAGTTGTGGTTAATATTAGTATTACTATATACCTATTATTGAAAAACTTTGTGGCCACAAGTGACAGAAAACCAACTCAAACTGGCTTATGCACAAAAAGAGAATCTATTGCTCAGAGAATTTCCCCCTAGGGTCACCAGCCAGGAAAGTCCAAAGGTCGACTGGCTTTCTGCACAGCTGGCTTCAGAGCTCTGTGAATGTCACCAGGATTCAGGTCTGTCCATCCGGCTCCACTGTTGCTCCATGTGGGAACAAGAACGTGGTGGTGGCACCAGGCCCCAGCTTGGCGAAGCCATGGCGAGGAGCAGGGCCCCGGGGCTTGGGCTTGGCTCCTAGGCCTGCGAACTGGTGCCATTCCAAACTCTGAGTCTGGGAGATCTGCTTTCCCAGGGAGGAGAGCACATGCGCCTTGCTGACTGTGAATGGCTTTGCTGACACTAACTGGGCACCTCCTCCCGTTTGTTAGTAACGGGCAGCTGGGCCTGTAAACGCAGCTCGGTTCTGGCAAGAAACCAGAATCAAGGTGAGTGAGCTGAGCCTCGTGTGCTGCTGCTTCCTCTCCCATTCACCTCATCCGAACGTTCCTCGCCCAACTCTTGCCTCTGACATCTGCTGGACTTCTTGGTCCAGAGAGCTGGTAGTGAATTGGCCTTGTCTCTAAACTTTGACCCCACCCTGCCTCCCAGATGGGTTTTCCCCACCTGACAACTGACCTTGTAGTCACCCTCAACCATGCCCAGCAGGCCTGCTGGATTGGATTTTGCGTTTGCTTGCTATTTCTCTGAAGTGGACTCTTGGCCTGGTCTGGCCACTCCCTATGGTTTTGTGTGATGACACTTCTATGTTACATACGGTTCTGAGCATGGCTTTTTCAGCAGCCTGGAATCCTCGGCCTCCTACCTCCCACATTCGATGTCCTTTTGCAGCACTACCTCTATCACTGGGCACAGTCTTTGTGGATTGGCAAATCCAGGTGCTTTGCCTGCTGCGTGGAAGTGGGAAGGTGTCCAGAATGCTGTCTGCAGTGTCCCCTCCCATCCCACAGCAGTCCTGAGCTGAGCTGAGCGGTCTGGGAAGCAGCGATGGTGTCCAGGCATTCCCTGCAGAGGCACGTTACGGTGGAGAGTTGCTGTCCTGGGTTGAACCTGCTTCTCCAGCTCAGAAGCCAGCTCCCCCGCTGACCCCATAAACTCCTGCAGAGGTTCCAATACCTTCTTCCCCTCTTTGCTTGAGTCAGCAAGAATAGTCTCCCTTGCGTTCGAGAACCCTAGCTCATATTCTTGTGCTGTGCTTCATCTTTTCTGGCTTAATAGATTTATTTGGGCTCTTTCCATTCCTCCCTCTGAAGTTGCCACTTGAACTCTTTCTGGTCACACCGGCTGGTCTCCTCTTCTCAGACGTTGGCCAGTACCTCCAGCTTCCTGCCAGGACCCTGCTGTTCTGGGGTAGATCTGGGCTGTGCTCCAGGAGACAAAATTCTCCACTGTGACACTGCCCACATGCCCAGATGTTCCCTCCATACACTTCCTCTTTCTCCTTTTCTCTTCCAAAGTCACGAACTTCAAGTGAAAGGAGGAATGAAAACACCACCTGTAACACCGATTCCTTCAATTTCCTCCCCAGAACTTCAAAGTCAGTAGAAATATACTGGGCTTAGACTCACAGGCTCACAGGCTGTCAGGCTGGGAAGAAGCCTAAGAAACCGTCACAGGCTTTTGCTCCAGCGCCACCTCTGATCGTCTGGTTGTGACTGACCTAAGGTTGTCACATTGGACACAGCACAAAAGGTGCTGCAAGAGTCCCCATGTCTGCGTGGATGTGGGAAGAGGCAGTGACAGTGTATGAGCTGATTATCTGCCGCTCCTCTGCCAACCTGCTCTGCATTTTACAAAGTGAAGAAACTGAGTCATATATATGGCAAGTTGTCTAAGGCCATGCAGGATAGACTTGGGGATAGAATACAGGTTGCCAGGCCTTTCCCATCCATGACACTTCCCCTGTTTCACACTGGAATTCAGTCTCATAAGAGATCACCCAAGTCCTCTTGCATTGCATGTTCCCTCCCAATCTGTGATGTCATTTCCATACTCGGCCACTTCCGTACATCGCAGCAGCAGGCCTGAAAAGGATCCTGTCTGCACCGGTGGGACTGGGGCTGACGCTCTTGGAGAACTTTCAGAATCACAGTTCTGCCTCCCTAGGGTGAGAGGGTGGGGTACTACCCAGGAAAGGCATTCCTAGGCTGTGCAGGCCACGGAGCTCTGGGGTTTCTGGGTGCCCTGGGATCTCGCCTATTAGTTTAGACTTTTTTTTAAGACTACAGGTGGAAAACATGTGGATTTGCTGCCCCAAGTTGAAAATACTCCATTTTATTCTAAGTAGGGGAGAAAACAAATAGCTGGGTGAACCTCCCCAAAATGCTAAAACTCATCGCACTTGAGATGAGAAGTCAGGCCCAAGTGCAGACCTGGCATGACTCATTAGAGCTTGCTGCAGGAAGATGGGGCGGAAATATCCTCCTCATCCTTTCTGTGGAAGCCAGCACCTTATTTTGAAATCCATCCTGCTTGACTGTGAAGGTCAGACAGAGCCTTCATAGAGGCTGAAATGCACGCGCAGAATTAGAAGGTCCTGTAGTAGCAAGCTCACTGTGGGTGAGAACCTTGCAGAGCAGACCGTGGCAGAGCCAGGGTGGCTGCTCCAAGCCCTTGCTCTCCAAGCCCCTGGGAGAGGGGCCTTGCTCTGGGGCCAGAAACTCCAGAGCCCAGGATGGGGGTAGGGGGTGCGGGGTGTTTACTGATAAGGAATACAGAACTTCTGTTTCTTGGGATCCAGTCTCAGGAACAGCCTTAGTAATGCGACAGCATCCTGTTTTATTAAAAGCCTGTTGCTGGCAGGGAAAGCCGTCTGCCTGCTGAGTGGGCAGGGGCCCAAGATCGCTGTGGGCAATTCCAAGCTAGTACTGGGAGCTGACATCAAACCAGGAAAGAACATGTTTTTTAGCTGATGTAGCAGTACTCCTTCCTTCTTTCTTTCTTTCTTTCTTTCTTTCTCTGTTTCTTTCTTTCCTTTCTCCGTTCTGTTGCCTGTGTACATTTCGTGTGTGCTGGCACACGTATGACATCCTGTACCCCACTATAGCAGGGGTTCCCTGCGAGATAAGCCCACACCACTGGCTCTTCCTCAGTCCTCCCACTCCCTTCTCTGTCCCACCCTTGTCCCCCTGGCCTCCCCAGACTCCAACCCCCCCACGACAGACACTGAGGAACAGAGGGAGACCCAGGCTGTGGCCTGGGGTTATTTACGGGGTTGGGGTGGGGGAGGAGGAGAATTGACTGCTTTGTTTATCTTTGGAGTCTTGAAACTCTACAAAATTCATCGCTTTCCAAGGAAGGCTTCATTTGTAGGGCTCCAAAGATAAAAAAAATAAAAAAATAAAGAAGGGAGGCTGACTTCAAAAGAAACTAAGGGAAAAGCTGTTTTCTTTGTTAGCTGATTTGTTTATTATTCTTATTTCAGTAAAAGTTATGTTTGTAGCCAAGGTAGCCAAAAGTAGTCACTTTTTTCATATTTCTATTATATTCTTGCTTTCTTCTTCCATTGTCTTATCAGTGCAGAGGGCAAATGCTATTTTAAGAAACTGATAGAATATGTTCTGGGCTCTGCTCACTTTATGTTTCTCTGGGGAATTGGGGTTTTGTGTAAACTTTTATAATCACATTTTCTGCAGAGGCCATAGATGACTATCCTTTCATGCTATAAATTGAAGCCACTCAAATTGCTTCCACTTTTACAAATTAAAAAAAAATGAAATGTGTTTAAACACAGATTTTTAAAATAAATTTTTTAAAAAACAAAAGCAATTTTAATATGATAGTTGGTTGCCTATACAGGATTTATCTGATTCTTTAAAAAATCTGGAGTCAACAGCTCCCATATCAAATATAGTCCGTAAATTTACTGGCTTCTTTTTGACCCTGCACTCAAACAATAAAGTTCATGTAGTGCCAGAAAACGGTAAGTGTTTTGAAAAAACATTTTTTAAAAATGGAGTTAGTGGTGATAAAGGGATGTTAGAAAAACAAAAAAATAAATAAAATATACTTGAAAATACTTCATATTTGAACATTCAATTTTGTCTTAAATATATAAATATTCAATTTTATAAATTTCTATTATTTATCACATTATATGAATCCTTGTACTGAGGGAAGCCTAAAATCATGTACACTCCCAATTTTGCTACATATTCTAATATTTTACATTTGTTTTATAGAAATTGTCCAAGTCATGAAATATAAGGCATAAAAAAGGATGACATCATTAATCATGTTAAATCTATACACTTTTTCCTGAGCTGTATCTTTAAGGTAAAAAGATAGTCAGCAAATTGGACTTTTTGTTTTGTTTTGTTTTTTGGCTCACTTTCTGGTTATTTAAGTGAAAACCAGAGGATTATCTTTATGGTGAAGGAAGGGGTATAGAAGGCAGTATTTTTTTTTCAAGGAGGGACAGGGCTCTGTCAGTTGGTGCAGTGTTCTGCCTGTTGTTTCTTTGCTGGTTAATTTAAAACGTTAGCTCCAAGTTTTTCACATAGTAGTTTGTCAAGAGTCACTAGGCCGAAAGCCCATCCTACCTGTGTTAGGCAAGAGTCCAAGATGAGAAACAAGTAGAACACAGATTCAAGAAGTCTCTATTAGTGCAGCCAAGCATTTCTAATTAAGAAAGCTTCAGTTCTTCCGTAGTAGTTTATTTCTGGACAAATGTAGTTGTGTGTCTGTGTGTTCATCTCTGTGTGTGTGTATGTGTGACTGTGTCTATGTGTGTGTTCACCTGTGTGTACGTGTAACTGTGTCTCTGTGCGTTCATCTGTGTGTGTGGGTGACTGTGTATGTCTGTGTGTGTATTTGTGTGTTCATCTCTGTGTGTGCTATGTGGTGTCCTCAGGACAATCAGGAAAAGCTTCCCTTTCTTGAACAACCCTCTCCATTTATACCTTCACACGCTTATTCACTTGTCTGTGCTCTGACTTCCCCGTAAGAAAGGGAGCCCCGAAAGAGCAGGGGCCATGCGTGTCCTGCTCCGGGGGTGGCCCCACACCTGGAAGAGTGCCTTTCCTGGCGGTACTCCATGAATATCTGGTCACTCTGCAGTGCACACACCAGTGTGGACACCCCCAGAGGGTCACACTTGTATCCCAATGTCCACCCATGTTGTCTGGGACCTGCCACCCCCTCCCAGGGACATTATTACACACAGCAACTCACACTTGAGCACGTGCCCTGTGGGATTTAGGGGGCTCCTGGGTGAGACCAGCGTGGGGGGTACAGGGGCTCCTGAAAGGGGAGATTCACTCTCTGGATGCTGGCAGACCTTGGGCCAGATGGAAGGGGAGAAGAGTAGGAATTGGGGGTGTCAGGGATAGGGTGAGTTTCTGGGGTGCTTTTCTTGGAATGTGGAAGTGTCACAGGGTGCAGGCAGCTTCACCTCGGTCCTCTCTGACACTGCAGTGCCCCTTGTACTCACTGGAGCCCCACATAGAGACCTTTCCATGCCAAAGGAAAACCTCTTCATTCAAGACACTGCATAAGGGTTGGAAAGAGCCCCCCAAAACCACAGTTTTCTATGTTACAGACAAGTATTTACATTCCTAATCAACTTTTGGTTCAGACAAGAAGTGATAACCTGTTTAGGTTTTCAAAATGAACTCAATATCCTGTTGACTAAATAGAGCAGGCTCAGAGAAATTCAATTATTGAATAATGTGATTGATCCCTTCCAAGAAAGTAGAGGGTGTCGTTTTGATCATAGGAAGCACCATTAATACTACTTGTTCTGTTTTCTGGAAAATCACCCAGAAAAGAAAACATATCTGAAACATTATTTTAGAAACAGGCTGTGCTGCCCTCCAATTCTGGAGCAAGGTGTCACGGACTGGTTTTTCCCTGCTCTACTCCTCTAAGTACAACTAAATACCCTGGAAACTATCTGGCAGACAATGAAAACGAGCTCTGAAAGCCAGAAGGAAAGAAGAGACTGGCAAGAATCCTTAAAATTTGAAATACAGCAGCATGGTGAGTTTCTTGGGCTTCCATATACCTTGGGCTGGACGCAGGCAAGGTCTGTAACCTGAAATCACCAACCAAGCTTGTACTGTTCTCTTTGGTCAAAGTTTAGGGAAGGGAAACTTCAGTAGAAAACTCCAGTCCCTGCTTTGTAAGCCAGGGTCTTTGCAGAGAATCTGATCTGCCAACAGCAGCGGTAGTAGCAGCAGCAAAGCCCTGTCCTAGCCCCTGGTCCACGACTGGGACACCAGCGGGTGGCCTGATTCACCCACAGAAGCAGCAGCAGTGAAGCCCTGTGTTTTTCTGGACTCTACTCAGTGGCTGAAGGAGACGCAGGCCCAGTAGCTTCTACCCCATCAGAGAAGGTTGCTCAGCAACAGAGCTTCCTAATATCATAATCATTCAGAAAACGATACAAAGTGATGTAGCAAAACAATTAAATCAAAGTGGAACTCTAAATAATGTTCAAGTAACCCACAGGAAGGCAAGAAAAAAGAAACAAGGAGCAACAAATAATAAAATATCAAACTTAGCCCTAATATGTCAACAATTATCTTAAAGGTAAATGCTCCCAATGCACCAATTAAAACGCAGAGATTGACAAAGTAGATTAAACCACATGACCTAATATATATTGTTTATAAGAAACTTACTTCAAATTCAATGACATAGGTAGATTGACAGCAAACACATAGAAAAAGCTATACTATGCAAACTATGCTATACTATGCTTCCTTAATCAGAAGGAAGCGTGAGTGGCTATATTAACATCAGATAAGGCAGACTTCAGAGCAAAGAAAATTGCTATGGGCAAAAACGAAAATTACATAATGACAAAAAAGATTAATTCACCAAGGACACACAGCCATCCTGTGAACCAAACAACTGAACTTCCCATGTATGAAGCAAAAAACTAAGACAGCTGCAAGAAGAAATCTATAATTGTGGTTGGGGCATCAATCCCCACACACAGGACTTCTAGGACTACTAGGAAGAAAATCAGCCAGGATATAGAACTCAGCAACACCATCACCTGTCAAGATCTAATTGACATTTAGCACAATCTGCCCCAGAAGAGCAGAATACGTGCTCTTTTAAAGGACCAATGAAACAATCACCAAGGTAGAGCATATCCTAGGTCATAAAACAAATGTTAACAAATTCAAAACAATTGAAACTCTACAGAATATGTTATCTGACCACAATAAAAATCAAACTAGAAATCCCAAAGTAGAAATTCAACTGGGAAATCCCCAAGCACTTAGAAACCAAGCAACAAACTTCTAAATAATTCATGAGTCAGAGTGGCAATCTCAAAGGAAATTTAAAAAATACATAGAACTAAATGAAAATGAGAATACAACATGTTAAAGTTTGTGAGATGCAGCTAAAGCAGTGCTGAGAAGGAAATTTATGGGAACAAATGCTTGTATTAGAAAAGAGGAATGATCTCAAATCGCCAATCTAAGTTTCTACTTCAAGAAATTAGAAAAAATTGAGCAACATAAACTCAAAGCAAGCAGAAGGAAGGAAATAATAAAGAGCAGAAATCAGTGAACTTGAAAGCTGGAAAACAATAGAAAAAATTGAAACATAAAAGTGTTTTTTTAAAAAAAAATTAATAGAATTCATAACTTCTAACAAGACTGGCAAAGATAAAAAGAGAGAAGACACAAATCACCAATATGGAGAATGAAACAGGGGATACCACAACAGATATTTTAGCTTTTTAAAAAGACTTTAAAACTATAATCAACTTTAGACTCATAAATTCAACAAGTTAGAAAAAATGGGCTAATTCTTCAAAACCACAAACTACTAACACTCAGCCAAGATAAAATAGATGTTCTGAAGAGTTCTATAGATAGTAAAGAAATTGGATTTGTAATTAAAATAATCCCCCCAAAAGATATCTTCAGGTCTAGATGGCTTCACTGAAGAATTTTACCATTCAAGGAAAAATTAATGCCAATTCTACATAATCTCTTCCAGAAAATAGGAGAAGAAAGACCACTTCCCAATATTTTTATGAGGCCATCGTTATTCTGATACCAAAACCAGCTAAAGACAATATCCAAAAAAGAAAGCTAAAGACCAATAACACTCATGAACTTGGATGTAAAAATAATCAACCAAATTTAACTAATCAAATCCAACAATGTATAAAAAGAATAAGGTACCATGACCAAGTAGGATTCATGCCAGGTGTAAGATTGATTCGATATTTGAAAATCAATCAATATAATTTATCATATCCACAGACTAAAGAAGAAAAATCATATAATCATAGTGATTGGTGCAGAAAAATTATTTAACAAAATTCAATACCCATTAATGATGAAAATAAACAAACAACCCTCTCAGTACACAGAAACAGAGGAAAACTTCTTCAACCTCATAAAGAATATCTATTGAAAACCTACATCATACACTGCATTTAATGATGAAAGACTGAATGTGTTCCCTCTAAGATATTTTTTTTTGAGACAGAGTCTCTGTTGCCCAGGCTAGAGTGCCGTGGTGTCAGCCTAGCTCACAGCAACCTCAAACTCCTGGGCTCAAGCGATCCTTCTGTCTCAATCTTCTGAGTAGCTGGGACTACAGGCATGCACCACCATGCTCAGCTAATTTTTTCTATATATTTTTAGTTGGCCAATTAATTTCTTTCTATTTATAATAGAGACGGGGTCTCACTCTTGCTCAGGCTGATTTCAAACTCCTGACCTTGAGCAATCCGCCCGCCTCGGCCTCCCAGAGTGCTAGGATTACAGGCGTGAGCCACCATGCCCATCCCATCTAAGATCTTGAACAAGGCAAAGATGTTCACTTTTACCGCTACTATTCAACACAGTACCACAAGTTCTAGCCATTGAAGTAAGTCAAGAAAAAGAAATAAAAGTCATTCTGATTGTAAAAGAAAAAATAAAACTGTCTCTTTTCACAGGTGACATGATTGTTTAAGTAGAAAATCCCAAAGAATCTATGAAAAGGTCCTTCCACTGACTACATTGATCAGGTAAGTGCATCCACTTGTTTTTAGGGGTTCTGGTTAGGTGCTGTAGTAAATGGGAACACAAGGGCTGAGGCACAGCTTGGCCATGGTAGACCAGGTGGACACCCCAACTCCATCATTCCTTGGCTATGTGCGCCTGAGCACCTTCCTGGATCTCTCTGAACTTTGGTTCCCTAATCTGAAATGGGGTGTATGATAGAACTCAGAGCCCATAATTATCGTGGGTATTAAGTGGGAGCAAGTGTGTAGAAAACTACTGTTGTATGTGGCATTGTGCTATCTGCTATGATGCTCCAGGTACCCCCACTGGATCTAGGAGACCTGAATCCCCTGTTCAGTGATCCTGTGACTTGTCAACTCACTCAATCACTCTGACTTCCATTGCTTTCATTTATGAAGTAGAGACAATAACCCCTCTCTCATAGGAATGCTAAGATCAGAAGAGCCTACACGCTGGTCAGAACAATGGCCTCTATATAATGGTCAAAACAGTGTTCTCTGAAACCAGACTGGTTTAAATCATATCTGTCACATATTAGTTATGTGGCCAACTGTTATATAAGGTTAAAAACAGTATGTACCTTATAAAACTATAGAGAAGATGAAATTAACTAAAATATGCACAGCCTTTAAAAAAGAGATCAGGTGAAACAACATACATTAAAGTGCTTTGAGCACTCTGAGAATAAACAGCAACAACAACAACAACAGTAATAATACTAGCTAGAATTTATTGATCACTCCCTACTGCCTGCCAGCACCATGGAGAGCTTTTCACCTACAACCTTTTACTTAGTCCATGGAACATGAGTTAGTCTCATTTGCATAGATTGGGAAATGAAGGCCCAGAGACACAGCTTACAAAGCAATAGAATCCAGATTTGGACTCAGGATCTGGCTATGTTCTCCTGCTTTCCAGAAAAGTAGGCCTGTGAGGGCAGGAATAGCTTGGCTTAGGGATCATTTCCACTGGCAAGGTGGGTATAATCTGATAGGGGGCTCTGGGTGCAGCATGTGACGAAGGCAGGGGGTGAAGTGGGGAGGAGCCAAGAGTTATCCTTGACCTTGTTGTTGCCTGCAGAACCAGTTGCCTGAGATATGAGGTTCCCTTTGGTAGGACACCAGTGGGATGTTCATCAGAGCATCCGTTTCCTTAAAAAACCCAGTGACTAGGCTAAGGCAAAACGCCCAGGTCTGAAAATAATTCCATCACTTCTAGTAAAAACTCGGTCTGCACTGATGTCATTCTTTCAGGTGCAGAAAAGGAAAGCATTACTGTGCGTCACTGACTTAAAATAGGAGTGGGGTTAGAGGGGCAGCTGGGCCCATGAGTGCCAAAGTGGGCAGCTTCTCAGCTGATATTTCCTATATTTCCTGTTTTGGACAGCAGGTTCCTGCCTACTTTTTAAAAGCTGAGGTGGGGGTAGGGAACATATGTTTAAAAAGCTTGCTTTCTGTCTATTCCATCTGTGTTTTTTTCATCAATAATCTGCATTCATCTTTACTGGCTGTGCATGCATTGTCCTGAGATACACTAGTTACAGAAATTAAAATAGGCCACTCTGCCACTTTCTCCTTAGCTCGACACTGTGGATCCATGAAGTTTTCCTTGAATATCCCTGTCCAGAGTACAACAAGGAAGCCACTAGTTGGATAATTTCCATGATCCCGTGGTGTGGTGGATGTGACTGGCTGTCTATATATCAAAATTTGCTGTGGAAAGGTGTCTCCTTTGTGAGGGAGGGTGCATTGGAGTCTGAAATCCTACCAGTTCTTAGAGTCTGTGATTTTACTCCCTCTTTATAGCCCAGCTATATTTAAGTCAATAAATTGTATTCAAGGTTGACGTTTTACTGATTCATTCAATGAGTTTTTTCATTCAAAATAGTGACTAAAAGGACTTCTGGTCCAGACAAGATAGCATAGACCCATTTCTCCCTTCCCTCCTCCCAGTGAAGTACAATTATAAACTTTGGAAATAATGCAAGAAGCAACCAAAAAAGAACGCTGAGAGGTGGCAAGAGAAAGGGGAACTAGTTAGGGATCCTAAGACTGGAGGAAGAGCAGCAATAGGGTGTCTTACCACCCTCACATCCAACAGGACAAGGTGACATATGCCTGTCATTTTCTGATCCCAACCTGGCACCAAAGACAGCCAACATAGTCTCTGTTCCTCCCTTTCCTGGTGGATCTGAGATTCTTGTCCTCCCACTGACAGACATGTAGGGTGACTGGGAAGTATCAACTGAGGGGGTCACACCATAACAAGCTTCCTAGTTTGGGAAGCATTCTTGGTCTCCGTGGGCCTGAGACTCCCTTCCCCCACCTAGAGGCACCAGCAGGACCAGCTGGAGGAAATTCCTTCACACCTCCCCCTCTCCCCTCTCCCCCACCCTGCTACTCCCCCCCCCCATCAGCAGCATCAGGAAGGACCCTAGGGAGCCTGGGTAGGCTGTAACAGTATGACAAAGGCTCTGAAATTAAATCATTTTTGGGCTCACAGTCCACTAAACCAGGCTAGGTCCTGTATGCTAAACCTAAACAGAGTGATAGCTTGCCTAAAAAATTAAATAAGACCCAGAGTCTCCTGACATGAAAGGTAGGATATCCAAATGCAATGAAAAAACACACATCATACTAAGAACTAAGAAAACAAATGAGAAAAGACAATCAACTGACAACACGAGATGAATCAGATGTTGGAATTATCTGCAAAAGACCTTAAAGCAGCCATCATAAAAAATGCTCAGGAAAGTAATTATAAATTTTCTTGAAACAAATGAAAGAATAGAAAAATCTCAGTGAAGAAAGAGAAGTTATAAAAGAAGAACTAAAAGGAAATTATAGAACTAAAAAGTATATTAATAGTAACAGAAATAAAAATCTCACTGAATTCTACTCAATAGTAGAATGGATATGACAAAGGATAGAATCAGTGAAATTGAGGAAAGAACAATAGAAATGACTCAATCTGAACAACAGAGAAAACAGACCGAAAAACTTCTCTACTGAAAATTATGACTTTGATTCACAAATTAGTAGTATTAACCACACTACAGAGGGATCGGTAAATCGATTTAAGAAAACAAATAGTTTTAAATGAATGACAAATAATTGCAAAATTTAAAAATGTAAATATCATTTATAATAGCATCAAAAACCAGAGAATAATCTAATAAAATTTAATTGAAAACTGTAAGATTGTCACTAAGAGAAATTAAAAAAATCCTAAGTAAATATTCATGGAATAAAAGACTTAATATTTTTATATTCAATTCTGTCCAAATTGATCTATTGATCTGACAGTAGTGAAACTCCAGTGGAATTTTGTTTGTTTTATTTGTAGAATTAACTTTATTTTTATTTAAAAATTTATAGACCCAAAACAATTTTGAGTAAGAATATTTGCGAAGACTTATTCTGTCTTTAAAAAGACAGTGTGAGATTTGCATAAGTATAGACAAATAGATCAATGGAACAGAAAAGAGAGTCCTAGAAAACAAACTACACATATTCAATCACTTGAGTTGGATAAAAGTGACACTATTATGCAATGGAAATAGGATGGATTGTTATTTCATGAACACTGCAAGGCCAGTTGGCTATTTATATCTTTAAAAAATGAATCTTGACCTCATGTCACACTACACACAAAAATCAGATAGATTGTAGATTTAAATGAAAAAGATAAAATAGTAAAACTTCTAAAAGATAACATAAGAGAATAACTTCCTGACTTTGGAAAATTAGCAAAATTTTCCCAAATGTAATGCGAAAAGTGCTAATCAGAAAAGAAAAGATTAATGAATTGGACTTCATTAAAAATAAGAACTTCTGTTTGTCAAGAGACACCGTTGAGACAGTGAAAAATCAAGCTCTAGAGTGGGAGAAGACATTTGCAAATCATAAACCTGCTAAAGGACTTGTATCTTGAATACATAAAGAATGTCCACACATCATTAACAGTCCAACAGAAAACATGGGCAAAACACTCGAACGAGCACTTTATAAAAGAGGCTTTGCAGTTTGCCAAGGAACACCAGCAGAGGAGTGAAAATTAAAGCCACAGGATTAGTCAGGCATGATGCCGTTAAGAACATTTATGATTCACGGGAGGAGGTCAAAGCATCAATATTAACAGGAGTTTGGGAGAAGTTCATTCCAACCCTCATGGATGACTTTGAGGGGTTCAAGACTTCCATGGAGGAAGTCACTGCAGATGTAGTGGAAATAGCAAGAATTAGACGTGGCATCTGAAGATGTGTCTGAATTGCTGCAACCTCATGATAAAACTTGAAGTGATGAGGAGTTTCTTTTTATGGATGAGCAAAGAAAGTGGTTTCTTGAAGTGGAATCTATTCCTGGTGAAAATGCTGTGAACATTGTTAAAATTACAGCAAAGGATTTAGAATATTATTTAAACTTAGTTGATGAAACAGTGGCAGGGTTTGAGAGGATTGACTCCAATTTTGAAAGAAGTTCTATTGTGGGTAAAATGCTATCAAGCAGCATCTCATGTTACAGAGAAATCTTTCATGAAAGGAAGATGCAGCAAACTTCACTGGTGTCTTATTTTAAGAAATTGTCACAGCCACCCCAACCTTCAGCAACCACAATACTGATCAGTCAGCTGCCATCAAGGCGGCACCCTTCACCAGCAAGGAGATTACAACTTGCTGAAAGCTCAGATGATTGTTAGCATTATTTAGCAATAAAATATTTTTACTTAAGATATATACATTGTTTTTTAGGCATAATACTATTACACATTTAATAGGCTACAGTATGGCATAAACATAACATTTATATTCACTGGGAAACCCCCCAAAATTGTGTGACTTACTTTATTATAGTATTTGCTTTATTTCAGTGGTCTGGAACCAAACCTGCGATATCTCCAAGGTGTGCCTGTAGTTAAAAATAATTTATTGTGTATGTTCAAAAAGGCAGAACGAAGATTTTTCCCAACATAAAGAAATGATACATGTTTGAGGTGACATGTCCTAATTACCCTGAACTGCTCATTACACATTGTACACATGGATTGAAATATCGCTCTGTACCCCATAAATATGTACAATTATTATTTGCCAACTAAAAGTAAAAGGGAAAATAAAAGACACAGCCCTCTGGGAGGAGAAGACTAATTAGCCTTATTGATTACTGGAGCTGCATGTGAGCAAGTTTTAAAGCAGGTAGAGGAGGCTTAAAATATCAATGGCAGCACAGTTTACAGAAACCACCGAAGTTTCCTGGGCTACTCCAGTTTCAAATGTGCTGTGCTCGGGTGGTTCCTTAGATTTTACACAATGATTTGTCTCTGTCATCTCCTGTGACCCTCTGAGCCATCCTGTAACACAGGGATCATGTCCATTTTCCAAATGAGGAGGCAGTGCCCACCTGCCGCCCATGGTTCCAGAAGGCAGGACAGCCAATGATGAGAATGGGGTCTCTGGGTCCGAGTGTTTCCCATCTCACCCCTGCTTTTGTGTGGGGGCAGGGGAATGGCCTGAATGGGGCGTGGAGGGGGCCTGAAGACAAAGACCTCCGATGGATGTGGGCAAGGGTCTGCCCACCGCAAGAGCTGGGAGGGATGAGTGGCATTCAGACCGGCAATGTTATCTTTGGTTGACCACTCAGACCTCGAGTTAACTAATGAAGGGCTCCTGTCTCGGAGCCTTTGTCTCTGCCTTTCCCTCTGCCTGAAGTGCGTGGCCACAGGTCACGGAGAGCCCTGACCTTCTGATCCATAGGTCTCAGCCATCCCCTCCCCAAAGGTCACAATTGCTCCTAAATCCCAGTCACTCTTTGCCCTTCACCCTGCCTAACTTTCATCAGAGTGCGTCTGTGGTTTCTTGTCTGTAGTCTGCCCCTATCTCTGGGATGCCAAGTCCTCTCTCTGTCCCAGTGTCACAGTGTCCCAGCACCTGAACACACCGGCGTGTGTTCAGTAGACAACTAATGAATGAGGGAAGGAGTGGGTGAGCAGACGAACCAATGAGCTGGGAAGTTCCTCCTGCCACACTCCACGCTGACATCAGGGAGGTGTTGGAGGGGCACGGTCATGGGTTCCAGCCACTTAATCCTGACAAAACAGAGTGAGTGGTTTCCTTAGTCAGAGTTCTTGAGGGCCCTTCTGGGATGGCTGCAGTGGAACCAGTGAGGAGCTTAAGAGGCAAAGATTTCGTGAAGGAACTCATTCATGTGGATGAAAAGCAGTTCTAGGGCTGATGCTAACGCTGCATTTTAATGAAAGTGACCTTTTAGGGTTGTCACTGGCTTTCATCTGCTGCATTTCTGCTTTTTCTTCTAGAGTTTGGTGTGATTCTTTTTTAAGAGACTAAAGTTAGGAAAAGCAGTTTCTAGACTCTCGTAAGAAGAATACTAGAAACAATGACAATAGCAATTGTCTCTGGAGCACTTACGAACGTGCTGAGCGCCATCCCATGAGCTTGAAGTGTGCCATGTCATTGAAACCTTACAACAAACGGCCTCTGTAATGGCCTGAGCCCCTGGCCATTCCTCCCTCATGACCTCTTTTCCTTTCCAGTTGTTGGGGGGCTAGCTGGGAGCAGGCAGGCAGACTGTCCGAGGACACCCCTAGGCATCCCTTGGCGATGTGCCAAGCCACATCATTGTGCTCTTTCCTGCAAAATGTAATGGAGCCTTTGTCCTGGAAAATCTGCATAGTCTCTGGTGTCTGGGGCATCATCCCAGACTGCTTTTGTTCAGTTCTGGTTTCGTTTCAGCACATCAGATGCAAAATAGGCCTAGGGTTCTAACCCTTGTGTCCCCACTGTGCCACATTCCTCCCTGGGCAGGGCCGGTGCTGACTCGTTTGTCAGATGGGCTACTACCTGCCAGAGAGTTCTCATGAGATGTCCTGGGATCATCCACCAAAGGTTCAGTGCCAGCCAGCGTGGACACTCAGTAAACTGCAGCTGCCCTTTAATATTTCTCTGTTGCTGATTGGTTTTCTCATCTTGCTTATGCCCCTCTGTGGACACCGTATTCCAAACTTGCTGCACCACCATCTGAAGGAGCGAGTTCTTTCCCAGGAGTAAAGATACAAGGAGAGAGGAAGCCCGAGTCCTGGGTGCTGCCACAGGCCAAACTCAGGTGTCATTCCTGTGGGAATGCAATAACCAACACCCTGAAGTCATCAAGCCTCCCAGGAACCCACAGGCAGGATAGGAATAGTCCAAAGTCATTTCAACCATGGGTGGACAGAGCCCAGCAGGGAAATGCATGCACCAGACCTGGCTCCTTTTTCTGTCTAGTCCTGAGGTTTATGCCATCAGGATGCTCATCGGAGACATTCTCCCTCTAGAAGCTGATGGGGGAGAGGATGGCCAACTAGTTCTAACCTGAAGCTCATAGAAGACTTACTCTTTCCCCACCTGAGAACAGGGACCAGGAGATCTGAGGTCTCATCTTCTTTCTGCTGTTCTCTCCTTCTGCTGTATGTGACCTCAGGTGAGTTGCTTAACCTCTCTGAAACTCGGTTTCCCTTCCCATAGCAGGAGGGTGATAGAACAGACGCTGAACTGGGACCCTGAAATGGGAAACTGTCTACTCGCTTTCTCTTCCTGCTTCCACATGTGTCTGGACACAGGCTCTGTCAAGGGGGGACAGGGGCCATGGGCCTCCAGGACTGTGTGGACAGGACTCGAGGACATCTGAAGACCTCACAAGGGATCGTGCCAACAAAATTCTGTGTTTAAGAGTTTTCAGAACAGAGAATTCCTGCTAGTCAATTATCCTTCTCTGATGTTGATTTTGTTTGTTTGTTTTTTGGTTAGAGATGATTGTTTGCAATGAAATACAGTCCTTCTGTTCTTCCTCTGCTGGTCGAGAAGCAGGACATCGGCTAGCTCCAGGGGCACCTTGTGTCAGTGGGAACAGAAAGCATCAACTTTCTTATTTCTCCACTTTTTCTCTTGCCTTATTGCTTTCCTTCTTCTTTCATTTTCTAATTTCTTTGGCCCTTTGTCTTTCTCTCCATCCTCTTCTTCATTCTTCACAAGATAATGTTTATTTAATTTTGGCTGTTCTTTTCTGGCCAAAAGTTGGCTTGGTCCAGACCAAATGGAAATAAACATGATTAAATCTGTTCTATGCTGAAAGGGACTAAAACAAAGATCGATGCCAGATATTGTCTTGATGATGAAATGTCGGGGCAGAGGACACCTGGAAGGAACGGCCGAGGATCACGGGAATGTGCCATTCATTCACGGGCACGTGCAGCCCAGCACAGGGCAGAGATGTGATATTCCAACATTCTCTAGTACAGTTTCCTACAGTGTGTTTCCTGGAATAATAGCATCGGCATCACTGAGCACTTGTTAGAAATGCAAATTCTCAGGTTCTATCCCAGACCTATCAAATCAGAAACTCTAGTCCTGGGACCCAGGAATCTGTTTTAACAAGTCCCAGAAGATTCTGGTGCACTTGAAGTCTGAGAACCACTGTTTCTAGTGCATAGATGTGTTGCTCTCTATCATTAAGTGAAAGACTGACAGTTTGGAGATGAACATGGGGTCCCTAGATGTGTGTGGATGGATAAGCAGGAGGATAAGGGGAGAAGCAATGAGAGGGGGGAGACGGGAATTCAAGGAGGGTAACCCGGGGTATTCCCTTAAGGTCTTGCATTGGTTAACAGCAGTCTGGTGCAAAAGAGGCTGAATCTGAGGCGTTAGGAAACTGGGAGAATTCAATTCAAAGAAGAATTCTTGTTCACAGGCACGATTTTTACACTCTTCAAATAAAATAACCCTGGTAGGTTCTATAGCAAATACTAAGGGAAGTAATCACTGGTTTCTAAATTATTACTGATGATATGAGAAAATTATTTCTTCAAAAAATTACAGAACTTTCAAATAGATAAAAAAACTTTGGAAAGAAATATAACAAATGCATTTAAGAGTGACAATATCTAACACTTGATAAGCAATGTTTTACTATACTGGCTGCAGGTCCTTTTTAGAATGCAGCTGGGTCCCAGCACCCCTTATCCATCCTATCCCACCCTCATCTCCGGGTCTCCAACTGCATCTCACCCTCCTAAGGTTGGGATGGAACTTTCTGTCCAGGTGTCCAGAATTTTGCATTTATCTAAAAGCAACAGAGAGTATGTTTGCTGGGGCTTAGAGGCTAACATAAATGGAGCTGTCCTGCAGTTTGCTTTCTTCTCTCCGTGTTGTTGAGCTCCATCCTTGTTGCTAGTTCTCACCACTGGGCAGTACTCCATTATGCAGACCCTTTCTTATCGTGCCAGGCATTTAAGTGAAGATGCTGTTCAGGGTCTCCACATGCTCAGAAGGGAGAACAAATACTCAAAGTGAAAAATTGCCTACAAATGTATTAAAGGATGGGGTTTTATTTTTTCCCCCACTGAAATGAGAAGGCCTCCAGCCTCACCTGGGGCCACATTGTTGGTTTCATAAGAAAAGATTTCTTTGTCCTTAAATCCATTCTTTTCTTCCTGCGCTCATTGGACCAGCAATTGCTGAGCAGCTCCCCTAGGCCAGGCACTGTGCTGGGTACTGGGAGCCAGTGGGAGCAAGTCCTGTGGGTCCCCACCTTTGTGGAGATAGCACAGTAGGGCTGCCCAGATGTTCTTGCTGTGTGGGCACTCAGAGACAGGGGCCTCCTGGAAATTCTGGCCTCGGCAACTCTAACCCAGAAAAATGAGTGCACATTATCACATCCTACCCACGTTTTTATAGTTTACCTGGAACCTCAGCTGCTCCACTGAACAGACCCCCAAAGTGTCCCAAGTGTTAGAAATGACCAGCTCACTGGATCTGGAGGACTTGCAATCCACCTGGTGCAGAGCTCTGCCTGCTAGCTGCTCCAAAGTGAACTACTGATTCTGCCAGTTAGATGTTCGCATTCAGTAAACCCAGGGGTTTTTCATCCATCGAATGTTTTTTGAGAGTCTGCCATTTGCCAGGCTCAGTGAAGGGCACTTGGGACACACCATTGACTCAGGCTGACTTGGTCCCTCCCCAGGGAAGCCCCACCAGCTGGATTGCCCCAATAGAATGATGGTAGGGGCTGGGGGACAGGGGCCATGGGGACCTGAAAAGACCCTAACCCAGTGTTGAAGGGACAGGAGAGGCCTCCCAAGCTGGGATGAGAAAGATGAAAGGAGTAGATATGCCAAGGTGGAGGGAAATGAGTCCCAGTTTGAGCAAAAGGCTGGAGTGAGAGAGAGCCCAGCCTCACAAAGATCTGAAAGAGCTTCAGGGCAGGGGCCAAGGGAGCAAGGGCGGCAGGGCAGAAGCTGTTCCTAAAGAGGCCAGCCTCATCCCAAACTCTGTTCTCAATTTGGGTTAGAAGTGTCCCTAGAAAGGCAGATAAACAAAGGCAGGAGCATGAACCAATTCTTAGCCCATCCCCTATGCTTCAAGTTCTCTCTTGGATCGGGTGATGCCACGTGGGCACTCAAACTTGCCAGACTCCCTTCCCCACTTTGCTAACCTCTCTCACCACCGGGCAGAGAAAGCCAGCGCTAGCAAATGTGTGCACAAACCTCAACACCCGTGTTTATGAGGCTGTTCCAGACGCTGGCCCATTTGGTGACCAGACACTGATCCTGTCCTTCCGGGTAGCCGACAGTGGGCTGGTTGGCAGGTGGGTGGCAGAGGCTCAGGGCTGCAGACAATGGAGGCTTTAATCCCATGAGAGGGGTTGGTGCCAAGTCTGGAATCCAGTGATGACTCTTTACCCAAGTCACAGTCTTACCCAACAAACGGCACAAGGTCTGGAGGCCTCCGGTGCTTGGTATCTGTCCGTTCTTGTATTTGAGTAAGGTAGCGGAGGTCACAGGCTCAGGTCACAAACTTTGTATTTCATTTGATGCACTTTTCTGACTTTGTTAGGGGCTCCAACTCCAGCACCATAATTCAACTTTCTTCAAAATGGTTTTATGTCCCTATTTTCCTTGTGGTGTGCACATAAATAAGAAAAGGTGCAATGATTTTAACATCCAGACACAAGTTATCATTTAAGATGAAGCTTTGACTGTAACTACAAAGTCCTGCTGAATATCTAAAGCTTACAGAAAACAACTATTCTCCCTTCAATCTGCGATGGGACTTTGCAAAAGGCTGAGCGGCCACTCTCGTGGAAATAGTTCCCTGCTGACTGCAAGTTTCCGTCTTGTTTACTGGGGACCATTGAGGAGCCTGTGCAGACAGAAGGAAGTTGCAGAAATGCCTCCAAAGCCATGGTCCCAGGGCCTGGTGAGGGAAATCTGTCGGCATCCACTGCGAACCCCATCTCCACCCACTGGAAGGAAGACTGGTCCAGAGATGGGACAAGAGCTTCCTCTGGGTGTCTGCGCTCACAGATGCTGATTTGTGAGGCTTCTGACCTCCTTCGCTGCCAAGATCCCCTTCCTCCACCTGTGAGACCAAAACCCCATCTTCCTTCACGCCGTCCTCGTGCTGCCCCAAAGTGGGTGAGAGAAAGGAGCTGGTGGAAAAGCGGGTTGGAAGTGCGGTCTCCCGGCAGGCGCCTCCACAGGCTTCCAGGCCTGGTCCGCCAGACAAGGTGGTCTCTCTCTCTCTCTCTCTCTTTGAAACACTCCCATTTCATGGTGTTGAGGGGGTCAAGGATTGCTCTGGGTGGCGTGGTAGTACCAAGAGCGGGAGCAGGAAGTGCAGGATCCAAACCCAGTGTGCGGAGGGGGCTCCGCGGCAGGTGCGAATGCTGGGAGAGGCGGGAGGAAGGACGAGGGGTGCGGCAGGGCCACGCGGTGGGCCCAGGCTCTCAGTGAGCGCCACGGACGCATGCTGGAGAATACAGGAGACAGACGGGAGTGGGGAGAGAACAGGAAAGGGGCCTATGAAAGAAATGCATAGCTCTGAGCCTCATGGTTAGGAAAGAAAAAAGAAAAAGGGAAAGAGAGTGGTATGCAGCTCCTATTGTCTAATAGAAGAAAACATACCAATTCTGTGGGGAACTTGTTTCCTGACAATAAATTCTTGGAAGAATTTATGTGACAGGACACCCCAGGGGAAGATCCTTCTGTTAGGAAGGAGGCCACCTAAACTGGAGGGCCCCTGAAATTCCAGCAGTCAGAGGGCAGGAGGGCCGGGCAGCTGGGCTGGTCCCACGGGCTCCCGGGACGGTGAGCTGTTCTGTGGATGGAGGGTGTTGCTCGGATGAGGAAGAAAGAGGGGCAGTGCCCCCAGGGGTCACAAGTGGAGACTAGGGACTGGGATAAAGGACTCCGAGGCCTCTGCTCCCTGTTTGTGAGGGAGCCTATCTTCAGGGACAGCCAGGAAGAGGGAGGCAGGAAGGTCAAAGCTGCCTCTCCAGCCAGGCACTGCAGGAGGGGAGGTTCATGGTCAGCATGGGGCCCTGGGAAGGGAGCAGGGTGATGTGGGAGGACTGCGGCTGGGCTGCAAAGTGGTGTATGAGGGGGGAAAGAAGGAGGGAGACAGAGGACAGAGGGAGAGGGGGATGGAGGAAGGGAAGGAGGGAAGGGAAAAGATGGAAGAAAGAATAGAAAGCTGGGAGGACAGGAGTAGGACAGAGACAAAGGGGACACAGGTACACCCAAGAGGCAAGGCCACCACCACAAGGAGTCCTGCTTTTCTCCTGCTGCTTGGCTTAAAGCCACCACAGAGGGTCTTATAAAAACCGACAGGCCAGAGGGGGATGTGGACAGTTGTCCAAGTGGACAGCTCGTTAGGGAGCCAGCATCTGTGGTCAGCTGGTGGTCTAGGGGTGTTCACAGTTATGATGACAGTTCGATGGAGTGAGGGAAGGTGGGAAAGGGCTGGGGACATCGTCCATACAGGGGACAGCGTGGGGTTCTGCTGGGGAGAGAGACCTGGGCGGAGGCAAGATTGCCGGGAGCTACAGGTGATTCGGATCCATGTGCCTTCCCTTGTGCCCACACAAACCTGCACTCAAAGCCAGTAGCAGAATCATGAAAGCTTGTGAGGAGGAGGAAGAGAAACATTAGCAGACCAGAGGGCCCTACAAGGGACCGGGAGACAGCAGTGGGAGGACCACACTGCAGATGAATCAGGGACAAGCGGTCATGCCTCAGGGCTGGTGCCCCCCAGGCTGCTGGAGGCCCCACACGGAGGCTCCCAGCTGGCTGGGTGGTCTGCTGCTTCTCTGTCCCCAACTTCTCCACCTGCCTTGCTCCACTCAGGGCTCTGTATTGGATGGGTGTGGAGGGGTCTCAGCCCCCACAGCCTTAGGCGAGCCCATATTCCACCCCAAGCTCACAGCTCCAGAACGAGGAGCCCACACCTCCATCGGGGAGATTGTGGGACAGCCAGCTGGCTGCTTCCCCAAAGCCCTCACCCAAACCGCAATTCTTCACTCCCACTGGGACTGGACAACAAGGCTCCCAGGACCCAGGAAGACTCTGTGTGACTGAGATCCAAGAGGAACCACTAGCCCATCCCCCAAACAAAACTGCATTTATAAGATGCCTACTTTATCTCCTTAGAAACTTCAGGAAGATGCTCTATCCAACAACCAAATAGGACATGCCAGTACTGTTGCAGACATTTAAAAGAACAGATGCCTTGATCACATTTTGAGTGAACTGTGACCCTTCCCCAGGTCTTCCCCATTCTACTGTGCCCTTCCCACTTCCATACTAAACTTACACCAAACTGTGAATTTGGACATTGATGTAAATGTTTAAACCTATGAACCACTCTTTGTTACCTCAGAATGAGTAAGAAATTCACAGTTCTACATTTTGATCTTTGAACTTTTGTAGGAAATTGCAAGTGTCATCAGAAAAATGTTATCTGGTTCTGCTCAAAATAACATTTTATAGAAAATTCCAAATTTTCACCAGGCACAGTGCCCCAGATTTTGGTTTCACTGTTGGTGTCTACCGCTAAGTATTGTCCTTAAAGCAGCCATGAGTCAGCTCATTCAAAATAAAACTTCTCTTCAAGGATTCAAAACTCATCCTCGTGGCATGTGCCTGTGACCTCCACATTTCTCTGTAACATCTGCTCAGAGTGATGTCCCAATGCCACTGACTCATGGGAACCACAGACTGTGAGTGACCAGAGTTCACACAAGGGGGGCGGGCAGGGGGCGGTGTACGTCACCTGCAGTGTGACTCAGCAGGCCAACAGATGCTATCGTGGAAGCACATCCAAAAACAAAGGGTGCCTCACTGCATCTGGCCATCTGGCCACAAGAAAACATGGTGGCAGGGCTATCTGACGATTTGGGTGATATACTGCTGGTCAGGTGTCTCCAAGCAAGTTGGTCAAAATGGAAACAGTTGTTTCTTTGGGCAGGCAGGGGTCAAGGCTGGTCTGGAAACGGCAGAGGCAGCTGCACACTCTTGAGCCATCAGCCAGCACCCATCCCTCTCTGGGGATTTCCTTTGCCCACAGAAGGCCCTTCTCCAAGCAGGTGTTGAGTGGCACCGTGCTTGGGCCTGCTGCCACCCACTGAAGTTCCTTCTGCCACAAGCACCTCGGTTACTTGGGACTGGGCGATAATAGAAGCCGCAGCCAGAAACTAACCAAATGTTAGTGTCTTTTTCTCAGGTCTTCCCATAACCCTGTTCTGCTAAGATTCCTTCTACCTGATTTGGAAACAGCAAAAGAGAGGTATGACAGGGAGCGGTTCATCCGGGGCCCATCGTAAATCGGCTCTGAGAGCACAGGCACCTGAGCCGACTTGGAAGGGGAGTGTGATCCGAGCTCTTGGGAACTCTCCGTCATCGTGACCACAGTTAGGGGAGGAAGGACACTTGGCACAGCTTATCTTTCAATGCACACGCAGGAGTTTAGAGAAGATAAACTGGCCAGTAAGCACATGCAAGGTGCTCAATATCATTAGTCATTAGGGAAATGCAAATCAAAACCACAATGAGACACCACTTCATTCCCGCTAGGACAGCTATAATAGAATCAATCAAACAAATAAACAAAACAGAAAATAATCAGCGGTGACGAGGATGTGGAAAAATTGAAACCCTCAGACGTTGCCGGTGGGACTGTGAAATGGCACAGCTGCTTTGGAAAAGCAGTTTGATGTTTTCTTGAAAAGCTGAACATAGAACTACCATATGACTCAGCAAGTCTGCTTTAATGTTTACACCCAAAAGAATTGAAAACAGGGTCTCAAAGAGATACAAGCATGCCACATTCATTGTGGCATTGTCCTCAACAGCTAAAAAGTGAGAACAATCCATATGTCGGTCAAGGGGTGAACAGATAAAGCAATTAGGGGATATGTACACAGTGGAATATTATTCAGCCATAGAAAGAATGAAGTTCTTACATATGCTACAACTTGGATGAACTTTGAAAACGTGCACAGTGAAATAGGCCGGACACAAAGGACAAATACTGTATGACTCTACTACTTACATGAGGTACTTAGATTAGTCATTCCAGTGCAGGCCGTAGAGGTTCTATAGATGTCTCCTCTCCAGGGGTCCCAGGGCCTGTCTGTGAGTCCGGAGTAGCTGGAGCCTGATGGGAAATCTGTGGGGTTTTGATTGGGCAGAACAGCTCCGACTCCCTCTGCTTTCCTGCAAGGGGAGGACAGCTCTGTTGTGTCACTCTCACGGGCTTGGCAGCTGCAGGGGCAGGTCCTCCCCACCGAGGTCGAGGAGAGACTGCTCAGGTGTGTCCGCTCCCTGGAGGCTGTGCTTCCCCAGGGCAGAGCGACCAGGGGGATCTGGTGATGTCACCCTTCTCGGGCAGCTGATCATTGGGACATAAAACTACTCTCCTGGAATGAGGGTGACGAGCGCAGCCTGTTCTTGGTCTTAGCAACCTGCACATTTGTGCTGGTGCCAGGTCAAAGGCAAGGCGGGAAGCCAAGTGGGGGGGAATGGGCAGAGAAGAGCAGCTGGACGCAGCACTCAGCCGGGTGGGTGGGCTGTGGGGCAGGCCAGGGAAGGCGGGGGTCAGTCCAGGCTGGCAATCAGGAGAGGGAACAAGGAGAGGCACCTCCGAGCCAGGCCCTTCACCTCAGAAAGTCACCAACTCTCAGAGTGTCCCAGTTTAGCAGAGGAGCAAGTGGCCAAAGCACTCGCCACGGGAGAGAGGCCTTCCTGGGAATGAGGAGTTGCTGGCTGGCCTCGCTCCCCCAGGGGGCGGGGGAATGGCTTCAGCTGTCTCGGTTTTTATCCCTCCCCTTCCTAGCTCCTCCTGCAATGACTGACCGGCCTCCACTTGAAAGTGGTCTTTGGCTTTGACCCCAGGACATCAGTGAGCTGTCACCTCAGCGAGCTTCCCAGAGGTGACTGGCACTCAAGGCCAGTTTGCATCCTGACCTGTATGCCTCATACAGGAGGGTGTGTGATTGCACGGAGATGGGAGTTTGTGCAAGTGGGGAGGGGGCGAGGACCTCGGGAATGGGCTCCTTGAAAGGCCCCGGGTGCCTGAGGCTGGATGTGGCCTGGTGTCTGCAGTGCCCTGTGGGAAGCTCTGCTCTTCTGTGGGGGCCGGCAGGGAACACGGGGCAGTGGGTCTAAGTAAGGTGCCTGTGACTGGTGCTGCCGCCACCTGAGTGAGAAGACCCAGCTGAGCTTCCCCTAGAGGGGAACAGAAGAGTTTACCGTGGTCTCCAGACCGCTGGGGATTGTGTTTTCTCTCTTGCACTCATGTTTCCCTTTTTCCCTGACATTTGAAATCAGGCACTGTGAAGGTGATTCTGAATGATGTTATACAGGGATCACAGGCTAGATCTGAGTACACTGACATCCATTAACGTTCAATCCACATTTACTATCCTGCCTTCTCAACCCACCACCTAAAAAACAACCCCTCCAAAACTGGATTAGAACAAAAAAGTTTGATACGGTAGCTACTGATAAGAACTCTGCGCGTATCCTGTGCTTGGGACCCTGCTAAACCCTTCCCAGGACTGTCCCAGGAGCGTCATCGTGACCTGTAAGAAAGTGCAGTTATCAGTCCCATTTAACAGATGAGGAGAGTGAGGCTCAGGAAGGAGCAGCCCAGGCCCACACGGCTAAAAACACCTGCAGAGTGGGACTCCTCAGCCCATGCCCGAGTTCAGGTGGACGTAACACTACCACCCCCTTCCACCTCCATCCCCAACCCCACTGTTCTCTCTGATTGGGAAAGATTTTTCAAGTGAGAATGATCAATATTCAACCCTCAGACTCTACTCCTCCTCAGAGTATCTTAATCATATCCTGTTATTCCCAAGGCTCCCGGCACTGCAGCCCGGTGCCCTGTCGGCCTCGGATAACTCGTGTAGCAGCTCTTGCCTGCAGGGCAAGCCTCAAAAGAGGACCAGGATGAGCTCACCTTGTTCTCAACTGTCTGGTTAAAAATGTGAGCACCAAATACATATCTGCTGTGTTTTTATCAAGCAGTTCCACGTGAGGTGGGGTGAGGGACCTTAAAGGAGGAGAAACATCGGAAAAGTTGAAGCAAAAACCCAGTGCCACCTTTCAATTTCAAGACAAAGCGATAAAGGAGTCCTGTGGAGGGGAGGGTTATTTCTGATACTGGTCAATGCTCCAAACTGAGCACTATGAGCTTTTGACTCTCTGTGGTTGACATTGGGAAAGGGTTTGGTGGTCCTTGGGGTTTAGGGCACTGTCTAAAACCTGGAGCTGCCTGTTTGTGGCCAGTTTTTGTTTTTAGCCGCTAACCGAGTTTGGCCTGTCCTCATCGAGGCGGCACACTCCAGCTCCCGGGGCCTTGCGGTGGCTCTGGGATGCCTCTGTTTTGTATTTAGCAGCCACACTGTAGCAGGTGCTCAGTTCTCCAAGCGAGCCTAGTCTCAGACCTCACGGATACGAGAAACTCAGATGTAGGGATTAGAGTTCCTGAAGTTTTGCACTACTAGCGAAGTTAAATAATAACAACAATAGACATAAACCAACCAACCAACCAACACCGAAAGGCCTAGGTGTGAACTTTGCTAATCCCACCAGCCCAAAGGAACGTGGCTTTGATAATGACACAAAGGGAGGGCGTGGGGGACAGTGCAATGCCTTAAACACTAGGTCTCAGGGAACAACCTCTCATTCTTGTTGGAGTCTCCTCTAGTTTGGGACTCAGCAGTGACTCAGGAGCCTCCTCCACATGTGGTGGGGGGACCCAGACTCAGAGTCCTCCAGCACACCTTGGGACGGTCCCCAAGCTTCCCTCTGGTGGGACTGGGACATTCCTACACTGCTGCTCAGGAGAGCACCCAGGCCTGTTGCCCTGGCTGGGATGCTTGGTGATGGGGCGCTCTGGTTGGTAAAGGCAGGGGGCGGGGGGCAGCCGAGCCCCACGTGACTCCATATGGATTCAGATGCAGAGCTGAATGCTTTCCTCCCAGGCGCCTGCGGGTCCCACTTCACTTCTGTTAAAACCCACACCTGGCAGCTGCCCCTCTCAATAGACAGACCTGCCCCAGGGCACTGGGAAGACCCCCATTCACGTTCCTTCTGCCCACCCGGCAGCGGACACCGTGCTGCCCTCCCGCTCCTACCCGGAGTGTGTCCCCGCCCCGGGCAGGGCCAGTGTCTGCCCCATGGTCTTCATCACTCGCTGTCCTGGGGACCTGAAGTAGAAACTACCCCCCCATTTGAGATAATTTTTAATACATTCCTTTTTGCTCTTCATCAACTTCAAATGTCTCAAGCTGTCCTGAGGGCAAAAGAACTGATTTAGCTCTCAGATTAGAAGAGAGTGGCCAAACGCCTCACTCATTTTGAAATAGTGACATTAACGGGGAAAATTACTCAAGCTCTCTTGTTACTTCCTGTGCTTAATTAAGTGGCTCTGCAGGTGACTCAACCCTTTTATTTTTCAGAATGACATCAGACTTATTTTCCATTTTAATAGCCTGGTTACTTCATTGATTTTTTTAAATCCAATTTCACTTTCTAGTGCAAATCTCTTTATGTGAATTTTTTCTCCGCCCTAGGAAAGGCTAACTCCCATAATGGCTAAACTCCGACTTACAAATGCCTCAATTTTGGAGGGGTCAAGGGCCCCAGATCAGAATTTGAAGAAGGAATTAGAGGTATAATTTTTATTGGTTAATTACCTACATAATTTCACAAAGTGTTGGAGTTGTTAATATAATTAACTCTCTGGCACTGCTTCCAAGAAGGGTCCCACTGGCCACCAGAGGAGATTTGACCTGGAGGTGGCATCTGGGACCCTACAAGGAGCCGCATCTGGCTCTCAGCACCTTCAAACCACCCAAACGTTTTGAGCTCCTTTCATATTTATGGATGGTTCTATAACATTTATTAATCCAGAGGCCAACTGTCATTGCCATTTGGTAAATTCTGTTGTTTGAAGGGAAACCAGAGCTTTACTCATCTTAACACAGTGTGGACTCCCAGCCTTATAAAAAAGTAGACGCAAATCTTTTGCATGGTGTCTGACATTTATTTATTGTTTGATTGTTTGTTTATTTGTTTATATTCTGGTTTGGGTTTGGGTTTGTTGGGTGCTTGGGTGGACTGAGTGAATTTAATTTTCTACTCTTGCTGAAGGATTTTCCTCCAGTCAGTGTCTGTGTCCTGCCTCGGTGTCCTTCCAAGAGCCCGGCTGGCCAGGGGAGGGCGAGGGTGCTAGCTCCAGCCAGGCTGACTTGACATCACAGCCCGGCTGGGCCCTGCCCATTGCTTGGTGTCGGTGTCACTGGGAAACCCAGCACAGACCCACTGTCAGTGGCCCACAGCGCCCCAGCCTTCTCTCCCAACGGGACAGTGGCTCAGACAAGAGCAGAAGGTGACTTCTGTCCTGCCCTGAGCTCTTCTTCCCCGAGGCTCAGTTGAGACTAGGGAATGTCCCAGCTGGACACGCTGCAGGACTTCAGAGACACATTTTTTAAACCCAGGAGCAAAGACATAAAGCATGCAGTAGGCACTCATTAACTGTTAATTTTCTGCCTTCTTTAATAGTTGTATTATAATGATTTGAGGAAATTAATGGCTACCCAACTGGAAAAATATGCACTGTAGTGATTATTTTCCCTGTAAAAAAGGTGTCAGCTTCCTGCTTCTACCTTCTTGCCGTCAGGACATCCTGCTCCTTTGGAAGTGCTGAGGAGATTAATTCCACACTGACATCCCATTGGAAGCAAAGCTGCATCAGGATAAAATACTGCATGGGCTGTCCCTTCAAAACGTTCTTCCTACACCATCAACTGTGACCATAAGTTGTACGAGGCACGAGCTGGTGCTGGGGGGACAAGGAGTCCCCAGCCAGGTCCCTGCACTGGAGTTGCTAACCAGCACACGGAAGATAACGAGCCCAGAGAGATGCATGCGACAAGAACCGACAAACGGTGATGGCAGCACAAGAGGAGCCCCTTCCACATCTGGTTAAGACCATCTCAAATTGCGCTGGTGTTCCAGAGCTTTCTCCAGCCCAGCCCCAAGCTTCTGCTTCCACTGGATCGGTTCCGTGGATGGACGGTTTCTGTGTCGCCTGGGTCCTCTGTTTTGGGTCACACCAAACCTAGAAATGAACTCTAGCCCCTCACTGATATCCCACAAAAACTCGGTCTTGGAAGATATTTGTATTCGGAACAGACTCCACCGAATGGTGGGCAAGGGGGTGTCTGGCTCATAGAAGGTATTCGGTAATATTTATTGGAGGAATTAGTCCGGGGACTCTGAATAGAACATCAGAGCAAGATGTTTCTGTTCTTCTCAGAAGTCTTCAGTGCCCTTCCCCACGGCTCTTACTCCAGCTGCCTTACCTAGATAGTCACCCTCCCTCAGCACCACAGAGAGACCCGAGTTTCTCCTTGCAAAGACTCAACTAATCCCTCAGCTCAGGGCCAACGCTCTTCCAGTCCTACCTGCCATGCCTTAGTGCACCCCTCTCTTCCGCCCCCGCTGGTCTGTGTGGGTCACCTCCATCTCCACACCCTGGTCCTGGGAGATGAGGAGAGGGAGAAATGGCCAGTAAGGGAACAAAGAGCAGGAGTCTCGGACATGTGATGCCTTGCCCTGCCCCTGGTGCCACAGTGCCTCCGGTTTCTCTGCCGGAGTTCGTGGTCTGGCATCGGGGCTCCCTTTTGGCCCAGTTCCCGGAATGTCAAGTAATTAGGTCACCCTCGGGGAAGCTGAGGCCGGCCTCCGATGCTCTGTCATTTTACTTTGTCTTGGGGCCTCTGTCTAAGGGCCCACTGCCCTTTCTTTGCACCGCTGGGTTTGTGCTTGCGGCTCACTTTCTCAAGACTGAGCAGTATAGTGTTCAGAGATTACACATCAGTTGTAAACTTACAAACAAAAGCAAGCGGTGGCTAACATAAAAATCCGGAGGGACTTCAGCTCTGGTGAAGGAGGGAGGAAGATGCCATGTTGGGGGACACAGGACCCTTTTGTAAGGTGCTATTTTTTGCCTTGGGTGCGGATATTCAAATGTTCTTTTTATGATTATTCTTTAAACTATTCACATACACTTTATCTGTATGTGTGATAATTTCATAAAGTATGTGGTATGTTTCATGGTCAAAGTCATTTATGAGAAGCTCTTTTGCCATGACTAACTCACACTTGCCATTTGCGCAGGGCCAGCGGCCCCATGGTGCAATGGTGCACATGGGCCCCTGCTGCCACCTCTCCTGCCTTCCATGACACACTCAAGCCACATCCTGCCCTGTTTCCATGGCCTGCGGCCGTGGTGGCACAGCAGCATTCTGAACATCCCACTGTCTTCTAGCCTCCCCACTCATTCAGCACCACATGGGAACTATAAAAAGATATAGTTGCAGAGAGCTCCCCTTCTGAGTTTGGAACCCATGTTCCTGAGCGCTCACTCATGCTGGAGAGTGTTGTTTGGGAAGACATGAGTGCTTTCTGAGCACACGGGGGCCGGTAATGGCCCAGTAAGAGCCTGAGCTTTGGGGTTCCAAAGCCTGAGCTCCCTCCTCAGTCCCATCCCTATGGGCAGCATAGACGATTCTTACCTCCCTGATTTCCCCCGCTTGGCTTAACTGTCTCCTGAGCCTGACACTTTGTTGCTCTTGTGCTTCCAAGTCATCCTTCCTCCATCTTCCACCTGCAGCTTTCTCGTATCACCTGCTTCACAGAGGTCTCTGGTCAGTTCCACCTTGGCCTCAAAAACCACCCCCCACCCACATGTGACCTTGTGAACTTTCCACAAGAGTCTCTTGCAAAGAGATTAATGCCAAGGGAAATCTTCGTGAATGCACGTCCAACCTGCCACCCCCAACTTTGCACAGGTGGCCAGGGCAGTGGGTGCCAAGGATACTTCAAGGCCCTTTGGTCCCTGAATGGACCCCATTGACCAGACACACGCTTTCCCTTTGGAAATGCTCGTCTGAAAGGTAGACACATTGAACCAAACCAATGTGTGTGCTGTTGGGAGGAGTGCACATAAATACTTGTTTACAGCAGCAAATGTTTAGTTTGTCAAATGTTTGAAAACCTTGTAACCAGAATAGCTCTCCTGTGTGTCTGCAGGTCTCTAATGAGGATCTCAACTCAGGAAGGAAGCTGTCAGTGTAAACTTGCTTTCCTGAGGCCACTCTATCCTCTTCCTCAATGACAGGCAGCATGGTGTGGGTGCTGCAGAGGGGCCTGGGTACAAACCCTCCCCCTGCCACTTTCTCACTGTGTGATCTTGAGCAAGTTGCTTAGCCTCTCTGAACTTTAGTTTCCCCAAGCATCGGATGAGGGTGATCATCTGTTTCACAGGGTCAGCAGGTCAGCAGGGGACTTAAATGAGAAAATCACTGGGGTAACCCACGGGCACAGCACAGGGCACTTTGTTAGCTCTCAGTAGGTGCTGGTTCCTTTCTCCAGCCCCCTGCCTTTCTACCCTCTCTTACCTCCTTAAAGTAACTTTACCTCTCAAAAAACAGCCAAAATTGTCTGTCTCCCTTGTTCCCAGGACCCATTCCAGCCCCTCTCCCAGTAGCCTCTCAGGGGACTCCCAGTCCTCAGAAGCCCTCCCCCAAGGTGGTGCTCCAGTGCCCCAGCCTCGTGCAAAGAGCCCGGACTGAGGTCAGAAGCCAGAGCAGGGGAGAGCCCTGGGACTGTGGAGCTGGAACCCTTCATTCTGCAGAGGGAGGAGCAGACCAGAGAGGGCAGCAGATCTGCCCAGATTTGCCCAGCGCATCAGCTTAGACCCTGGGACAGAATCCCTGTAACTCACCTTCCCACAATATGCCCTTGCTGTGCTTCCCTTCCTTGTACTCTTCCAGTTCGTTTCTGCTTATTCACCTTCAGAAGCTTATCAAAGCAATGACGCCTTCCTAAGAACCTCCTAAGAGAAGCCAGGGAAATTTAGAACATTAGTGAAAAATGAAATGGTGCGCAGAGAGAGCCCTGCTGGGGAGGAAGCCCAGGACCCTGCCACAATGCTGGTGGCCTTCCAGCCTTGGAGCACACAGGGACAGCACACAGGTGAAATAAAGAAAGAGTCATACGCTTAATTATTTGGTCGTGGTTTTGTACAAAGCTTGACAGGAGAGAAAAGGCTCTCTTTCCCTCAATAGTCTTCCCGTACACAGACAGAGTAGATACAGGAATTACAGCCCCAGTGAGCGTGCTCAGGGCCCATCCTCCTTGGACGGGCTGCCAGTTCCTGCTCCTGAGCTACCTTGGCCTTCGGGCCCAGGCACTTCCCTCCCAGACTCTGGAACTCTTCCTCTGGCGTAACTTCCACAGCCAAAGGGGTCATCCCGTCCAGGCCAGCCATGTGTAGAGGCCAGCCATCTCCAGGCAATCTGGAGACCAAGAGAATCATGTGAGCTTAGATTCATACTGTGTGCTTCCTGCCCCTGGGCTGCACGGGCATGGTGCCTGGCACACAGTAGGGCTGCTTGTCTCTGAGTAGCTGAGTCACTGTAGGTCAGAGCTGGCAGGCACCGTGGGCTGCTTGGATTTTTTGAGGCCAAGAGAGCGGCCTCATGTTGCCCAACGTCACATGGCTCATTAAGGACCATGCCTGAAGCATTTCAGGATGGATTCGGCATTCAGTCAACAAATTTTTGTTGAGCGTGTATTATGTGCCAGACACCGTGCTAGGAGCTAAGAGTACCGTCAGGAACAAAACAGCATTCAGCCTACTCCAGACAGATGTTAAACAAACAAGTAGAAACTAAACTGTGTACAGTGCTAAAAGAAATGGCCCCCGGGTCAGGGGAGGGTTCTCCCAGGCGGTGGCATTGAAGGGTGAGTAATAGCACTGGCCACATGGTGCAGTGAGAAAAGTGTCTCAGGCGAGGGAACAGCCAGTGCAAAGGCCCTGAGACAGCCCATACTGTGTGGCAGGGAGAAGGGAAGAGTGGTAAGAGGTGAAAAGGAAAAGTTAGGGCCCCACAGGCTGGGGAAGGAATTTAGGTTTTATGTGACATATGTCAACACACCCCCGAAGGTTCTGATGTCCAGAGCAACATGGTCTGACCTGTGTTTTGTAAAGGCCCCCTGGCCACTGCGAAGGTGGGAGGGAAGGAGAGGGGAGTTGATGGGTCCACAGGCGGTGATTGCAGGGGCAAGCGGCGTGAGATACTCATCCATCGGATACTCACCGGGTAAGTGACTGTGGCAAGCAGCTGGCCTCCCAGCCTCAGTCCCCTCTGTGTGTCACGGGGCGCTGGTGCTTCACAGTGCTGTCCTGAGGGCTCTATTCTTGCGAAGGGCGAACGCCCACCTGGCACAGAGCAAACTCCTTTCCCATAGGGCTGATTAAGGACCCGGGAAGCCCAGACTTTTCACCTTGGTTTTTCTTTTTGCTTTAAGATGGGGAGAAATTCTTAATTTTAATGTGGTTTATGTTTTTTGAGTCTTGCTTAAGAAGTCCCTTCTTCTCACCATGAGGTCACAAAAATACTCTCGTGATTGGAAAGTTTCACTTCTCCATTTAGGTCTTTAAACCATCTGGAATCTATGTCTGACTGTGTGGGAAGCCCAGCTCTCCTACCGCCTGGCTGGGAGACTTCAAGAACATCAGGTTCCCTGTGTCCCCACCTGACAAGTGAGACGATTAATCAGGTTGTTATTAATCTTCTCCTTTGGCATCTTCCTAACCTGCAGTTGCAAACATCCAGTCCTCCTTGCCTCAGCCTGTGCCCAGGGTGACAGTCCAGTCAGCCTGATAATGAAATAATTCCACCAGTTTCCAGGCTGTGAGGCGCGGCCGTGCTGATACGGTGTTGGCTGCCCAGCCTCTGTTTTTTTCTTTTCTAGAAACAAAACAAAACACCTTAAAGCAGGTTTCCTAGGGCCCACTCATGGCCAAGACTTTGCTTTAAATCATTCCCCTTGAACATTTTGGTTTTGACTGTACTGCATGTACCCAGGAAAGGGAAGCCTCAGAAACTAGAACTGTTGTTAAAACCATATATCCAACTACACTGGCATTTTTGGAAACCCCAATCTAAAGGACATTTAACTCTGCCTGTTAAAATAGTTCAAATCTGCAATGAAGGAGGCTCTGAGAGGTGTCACGACTTTGCAGGTTAGTGACTCCTCTGGGTGGAAATGTGTCTCTGGAAGCCAGTAACTAGTGATAGAAAAACACACACACATACACACCTAGTCTTCAGTTTCCACTCCAAGTATTGTAATAACCACTGAGGATGTGCGATTTTGCGTCAAGCCAACTTTCTGGAACGACCCCGCCCAGCTATAACAGCTCGTGGAGGGATCCGTGAAGACCCTGGGGAGGAGGGAGGGCCTGGCGGGGTGCAGGTAACGAGACTCAGCCCATGCTCACATAAGGGGAATGTGTGTGTACAAACAAGATCCGGTGGCAAGGAGGGTGGCGTCCTATGGGCCTGAGAAGGAGACCCCAGGAAAGGCTCTGCCAGCTGAGTTCCAGGTCCCGCTGAGGCAGAGAGCAGCTGGTCTCTCTGTCCCAGTAGAAAATTCCTCTGGAGAGGGAATCTGATTCACCCGAGGTCTGTGATGGTTAATTTTATGTGTCAGCTAGTCCATGGGGTGTCCAGATACTTGGTCAAACATTATTCTGAACAGGGTTGTTTCTGGGTGAGGTGGACATTTGTTATAAATCAATGGTCTGAGTGAAGTAGATTGCCCTCCCAGTGCGGGGGCCTCAGCCCATCAGTAGAAGCCTGAATGGAACAAAAATGTGGCCCTCCAGAGTAAAGGGGCCTCCTGCCTGACTGCAGGACATTGGCTCTTCCTGGGTCTAGAGCCTGCTGGCCTCAGGACAGGAAACTCAACATTGGCTCCTCTGGTCTCAGGCCTTTGGACTTGGACCAGAACTACACCGTCAGCTCTCCTGGGTGCTCCGCTTGCTGGATGCAGTTTCTTGGGGACTGTCAGCCTCCGCGATCACGTGAGCCACTGCATACGTATCTCATTCTCCTGTCAGTTCTGTTTCTCTGGAGAACCCTGACGCATAACAATGTCTCACAGAACACATGTGACTCCCCGAGGCCCACCCTTGTGGATGGGGGAGACAGTTCCCAGACAAGGGGACATTGTGAGCTAGGCAGACACCCACAGAGGTCACCAGTGGCCATTTCACTCCAGGAGCAGGGGGGATCCCCTCCCTGTGTTCTCAGAAGCATGTTGCCTGGACATCCATGCAATGACACACGTGTGTGTTGTGTGTCTGGTCTCTGCACTCCACGTGCCCAGTGGCCAGCTCTTGGTCAGCCCTCAGGCCTGTGTCTTGAGACCTAGCCCACAGCCAGTGCATGGAGGAGGCTCAGGTGCAGGTTTTCAATTCATGGCTGTTGGGGTAGCAGACAGCACATGGAGCCAGAGGCCCCAGGCCCCCAGCGAGTGGTGACAGGGAGGGCCTGTGTTCCAGATAGTCCTCCTGCCCCGGTAATCCATCTGTAAGCTGTGATCACCAGTCCATCTCCAAAGGCCAACCCAGAAAATGCTAGTGTTTTTCTTCACTCCACTGTGTGAGAGGAGGGGGAGGGAGAATTTGTCCTCCCCAGGCTCTATCCATCCAGCCACCACATGGCTGAGGGGTCACCCCTCTAAGCCCTCGAATGCCAGCATGAGGTAGTCTGGGAGATGCAGTGACTTGGACAGAGCCGCTCTTGCAGGGAAGTTTCTAGACTGGGCTGTGTAAGCTGGAGCCCGAGTTGGTGCTGAGACTCCCGTTCAGCTGAAGCCTCTGCATTCCTTTACGCAGGAGCACGCACTGGGGCTGGGCCACAGTGATGGGCTCAAGTGAGGCCCAGAGCGTGTCTGTGGGTGGCAGGGCCAGCTAGCCCCACCAACTCCCTGACCCTGCCCAATCATTGTTGGCACTGGAAAACTTGTGCTCCTCCCTGGGAATCAGCCTCCTCTTTTGAAAGCAGAAATGGTCCTGAATGCCAGCATGTGGGGAGGCCCCACTGATGACACCCCTTCTCCCCAACTGCCTCTCAGCTAGCAGAGAAATAAGACAGGAGTGAAGCAAAAAGAGACCCATGCGTCCCCTTCATTAATGATAACTGGTGTTGGAGAATGTGGTTTGCCAGGCAAGAGGGCGTCCCCGCACAGAGAACCAGGTGGGATTGGCTGTCCCAGAATCCCAGGCAGCTCAGTTTCCATAGGCCACTCCTGAGGTGGGCCCCAGTAAAAGCGATACATGTAAAGGACAAAGCAGAGTGAAGGCTTGCTTAGGCCGCTGGGGCTCAAAGAGGAAGAAGGCGAGTGTTTTGCCCAAACTTCTCATCCCAAACTCACCAATTACTGGGGGACTCCTCTACAAGGACTCTTCCACACAGTGTCGATGAGGTGCTGCCACAGCTGTTCTCATCCTGCAGATCACATGCACGCTGCCAGACAGTGTGCAGACCCCGCCACGGGGGAGGAAGCAAGCCCGCATGGCTGAGGGTCTCAGCAGCAGGGGACTGCGCTGTCAGAAAGTCGACCTGCCCACTAGATGTTCCACCAGGGCCTCCTAGAGTCACCAGGGCAGTCTTCCTCCAAGCCCAGCATGTGGGCATGTTGTTGCTACTTTTAAATGGTTTTAAAACACGGGGCCATGCCAAGAACTGTAATATTCCCTTTTGTGTGAGACCCGCAGGATGGATAGCCCTGGCCAACTCAAGGGTGGCAACATCAGCTATGGGCATCCCCAGCAAACTGCTGCCCATCTCATGCTGTCCTCAAATTGCAGCCTTCCCCTTCCTCATTTCCAGAACTCCTTGTTCAGAGCCCAGAACCATCCTACGCACAGTAGGAGGAGGTGTCACCAGGAATCAAGCTGAGGGTGCTTAGGGCTCTGACGGTCCCGCTCCTTTGAAAGTAGCAGCAGCAGCCAGCCCCTGCCTGGTCCCCAGGGAGTCCCCTCAGCCCTTCCCACCTTTCAGGCCAGGGATGCAATAAGTTTCTTCCCTTTTTTCCAGATAAAGGTTTATTTCTTTCTGCTTATTTTAATTTTATTGTGGTAAGGACACTTAAATGAGATCTACTCTCTTAACAGATTTTTAAGTGCACGATGTTGTTCACTATAGGCGCTATGTTGTACAGCAGATCTCTAGAACTTGTTCATCTCACTGTACTCAAACTTTAGGCATGTTGCTTAGCATCTCCCCATTCCCCTCCCTCCAGTGCCCTGCAACCACCATCCTACTGTCTGTTTCTGTGAGTTTAACTGTTCTATATACCTCATGGAAGTGGAATCAAGCAGTGTTTGTCCTTCTGTGACTGGCTTATTTCACTAAGCATGATGTTATCAAGATCCATCCATGTTGAAGCATGTACCAAAATTTTCTTCCTTTTTAAGGCTGAATAATATTCCATTGTGTGTATAGACCATGTTTTCTTTATCCGTGCATCTGTCCATGGATTTACGCTGTTTCCATGTCTTGGCTATTGTGAATAGGCCGCTGTGAACACAGGGATGCTGACTGTTTTGGATAAACACCCTGATATGAAGTTGCTGGATGATGTGGCAGTTCCATTTTTGTAATAAGTTTCATCTCTCGTGCCTCATGCACTGATTGGAACCCGCAGCTGCTCCATGGAGGCTTCTCCAGGGTAGCCAAAGGGAGTGCAGGCAGCCCTGGCAGGATGTCATTCACTGCAGGTGTCTGGGGAGAGGGATGGAGCTTGGAGCAGGGCGGGGGCAAGTGGAGATAGAGAGATGGTGACAAGTGGACAGATTGGGGCACTTTTACAATAGATAGCTCCAGGTGCTCTTCTGTGCTGGGGCCTTCTCTCACTTTGTTTCCTCTTAGTGGACATCTGTCTTTCTCCCATCAGCTGGTGTCCACCTCCCGTGAACAGCTCAGTGATATCAGCTGTGGGTGTGGACATGGGACCGGCAGGAAGTGGCCATGCATTTGCTGTCTCTGATCTCACAGTTTAGGAAGTCCTCAGACTCCATCACTAGAGTCACACAGTCACAGAACTTCACACCTATAGGGAGCCTGCAGACCAGCAGCCAATGTCCGAGCACCTCTCTTGACAGAGGTAGGAAGTTCCAGAAAGGCGCAGAGGCAGGGCCAGCAGTGAGGAGGCCAGACACCCTGGGATCCTCCCCGCACCTCCTTGCTGGGTATTTCTCCCCCACGGGCTGCCTCTCACTGGCTGGCACAGCTCACCCTGTTGTCCCCTCCCAGGACTGCTGTGAGTAACGCGCTCCGGCTCATGCTCACAACGTCTGTACTGGAAAGAAGAGTGTCCACACATCCACGTCCACCAGGAACCTCGGAATGTGACCTACGTGGAAATAGGGCCTTTACAAGTGTAATTAGTTAAAGTGAAGTGTGGGGGTCTGGGGGAAACTCCCCTTTCACCCTGGAAGGTTCACTGAAAGATCAACTCACAATAAGGCAGATTAATAAGAGAAAGAGGTTTATTTACCATGAACATGGGGAGAATCACAGAGTGATTGCCCGATGTCCCACTGGGGCCCTCAAATTCATATGCCCTCATTATAGAGGGGAGGGAGAGATGAGGACTATAGGTAATGCTGTTGAGGGGCAGTAAACAGTTACTAGGGAGGATGCATAGATACTGGGGAGAGTGAATGGATGGGGGAAACAGATTGACTTGTAAATGATTCTCCCTGGAAATTAAATTGACCTGAGAGACAGGTATTATATTTAAAATGATTTGGGCCAGGTCTGGTTGTATTCTTGATCTTCTTTCCTGTACTATATTGAGCTAACAGGGAGCAGAAGGGAAGTCAATTGTTCTTTTCGATGGGTCTGGTTTTTCATGAAAAAATAGGGAAAGCCCCTTCCAACGTCTGGTGATCTCTAAGGGCCTTTAATTCAAAATACTCTTTATACCAAGAAGTCCTATTTTGGGGTGAAATTTCCTGAGCTCCTTCATTCATCATCCTGGATTAGGGTGGGTCCTAATGCAATGACTGATGTCCTTATAAAAAGAGAAAACAGAGAGCCAGGGACTCACACACACACTCACACATGCACACACACACACACACACACACACACACACACAGGAGAGGGCGCCCTGTGAGGACAGAGGCAGAGATTGTAGTGATGCGGCCACAAGCCAAGGAATGCTGAGCATTGCTGGCGATCACTGGCAGCTGGAAGAGGCCAGGAGGCTCCTCCCTAGAGGCCCCAGAGGAAGTGCTGCCCTGCAGACACCTGGTCTCACGCTTGGAACTGCAGGAACTGGGAGAGATACATTTCTGCGGCTGTTACCCACTCAGTTTGTGGCAATTTGTTTCGGCAGCCCTAGGAAACTAATAAGCTATCTGCTCGCACACATCCTGCTCACATTTTATTGGTGCTTTCTGCTTACTTTTCTCCTTTCAATCTAGTATTTCCTCCCTGCAAATCTCCTCCACTTCCCTGGAGAGGGGACAGTGGCCAGGAGACTCTCAGAGCATCAGGGGTGCCCAAGCCTACCTCTGGTGACCTGCCTAAAACCCTCCTAATGATCACTGGGGACTAGTGTCAGGGTCAACTTCTATTTTTAAATATGAAGTTTCTTCTTACCAGCCCCCAGCTGTGGTGTTCCCTGGAGCGTGACGGGCATGGTGATTGGCACGATGGTCGCAGGTGGTGTGTGGAAGACTATATTTTAATAGTCACATATCAACTTCAGTGAGATTTGGAAAAAGTGTTACTTGTACATTAAATCCATTATTTCGTGGATATTACTGCTTAAGACAAGGTGAAGTTTAAAATTGAGTTATTCAAAGCTGATCTGCAGAACAATGTCAGGTAGATGGGGTGCATGACGATGCATGAACTGCTGAGATTTGGGAAATACTGAAGTAGAAGAAACAGTAGTGTTTGGAGTCTGACAGTTCTAGGTCCAAATTCCATCTTCCCTACTTGTGCTGGGAAAACTGAACCTCAGATTTCTCTTCTGCCAAATGGAATCATGAGGTCTAAATTGGAGCTTTCTCTGAAGGATTGGGGTGAAGGTTGAAGGAGAATGTGCCAGGCTCTGCCAGAATCCTCTGAGGGCCCTTCTATAGTGGCCCCAGGACTCCTAGTATAGTCGACACCACTTTCATCCTTCCTCACCCAGAATACCGTCCGGATCCTGGGAGGCAGCAGGTGAATCGTGGTGGGACCGTGGAGGCTCTGCCTGGTTGCGGGGGCTCCTGATGCAGGACAGCTCTCCTTAGCCCTGACTCCTCAGTCACATCATGCCTGGAGTGTCGTGCTCTACCCTCTCACTCTGGGAGCTTCAGGACAAACCCAACTTGGGTCACCCTGGTAGCCCACCAACCCCCGGCAGGGTACAGAGCAGAGGAGGCCTTTTGCACTAAGAGATTGTGCTAGAGCATGCTTTATTCTAGCAAGAAGGTAGGCAGGCCCCCTGCCTAGAAAGTGCTAGAAGGATCTTTCTTCAGACATCTATTGGTAAGGAAAGGGGCCTTCTTGGCCAGAGGCTCTAGTGCAGCACCCACACTGCCACCAGCATGCCATCGGTGAGCAGCACACCCAGCGTGTGTGTCTCTGTGTACATGTCAGTGTGTGGCAGGGTGGCAAGGGGTGGGAGGGTCTGGGGCCTGGCCTGCTTCCTCTGGGTCAGCTCTGGAAACCTTGGGCTTGTTGCTGGGACTGAGTGTCCACACCCAGATGTCCTGGGATGGAGCCCCGCCTGCCTCTCTCCACTAAAATCATAGGATGGGGAGCTGTTCTGGGCTAGCAGGGGCAGTTGAGCTGGTAGGATAAGTACCACATCGCAGACCCAAAATTCACATCCAGCACAGGTGGACAGAGGTTTAGGAACATGCCCACCAAGCTGGCCACACAGCATACTTTGCTGAGAGACAGCCATGGAGCCTATAGGGCATCCCCTTCCGTCTATACTGTGCCCCATCCCAGATGCATCTCGTTTGACCCCCAACTGTCCTGCTGAAAGCCTGTTTCATAAGGGTGGGAACAGAGCTCCCAGAGCCTGGAGCAGGGGCCCTGGAGGTGTGCAGCCCCCTTGGGGTCTGAGCCAGGCGTGGGGCAGCAGGGCCTGAGCTTGCTCTGTGCCCACTGTGCCAGCCTTCCAATGCCTTCTGGGCCACGGTGGCTCAGGAAAGGTGTCTGGTATCAGGGCCAGGGTCGCTCATGCTCTGTGAGCTGGGATCATGAAGCCCCCTCATTTCTTCATGCCAGCGAGTATAGCCAGAGCCTTCACAGCCCACAGCACAGGGTGAGATTCTTCAGCCTCCTCTGCTCAGCCCTGTGAGTAGAGCCTGGGGTCGGGAGAGCAGAGAGGGCCACCTCCCACCTCCGTCCCTCTCAGCCATGCAGCAACAGGGCACCTTGAGGCCAAGGGCTTCACTGGATGTGAACCAGGAGGTATCTGGCGTGTCAGAGAAGAAAAGGCAGAATCACTGCCTCTCATGTCTCTTCCTCATGTTATGAGCAAGGAACAAAGAAAAATGTCTTCCAAGTACAGTACTCTTAGAAGGGTGGATGAAGAAAAGGTTTTTGTCAAAGCAAGCCCCAGCCTCCTACACGGTTACAACATTGTTTTTGGGTGGCAGGGGAATGGCACGACTGCGGGCTGTCTCCCCGTGACAGCTGTTCATGCCACAGGAGCAGGCCGGGAGCACAGGTGCCCGACTCCTGCGCTATAATTTTATTGTCCCGAGTGCTAGCAGGGCCACGTCTCTGTAAGCCCTGTGCTCTAACTCTTATGCCTTTTTGTGAATAGAAATGCAGGCCAGGAGCCAGAGCCAGGAGAAGCCTCGTGTGCTGGTGCAGCTGGAAGGTAACTGATATGGGCTTCTCTGGCCTTTGCAGGGGAGCAGGCTCCCCATCAACCCCAGGACCCACCCTGCCCACCCCCAGATGCACAGAGATTGTGGCAGCTGACTGTCCCCCACCCCCTTGACTACGCACAGACCTGCTCTCTCCAAGGGCTTGCCTGGGTTGGTTTATGTGGAGACCTGTCTCTGTGGAGGCATCTTGGTGATGAAGTAGTTTATGAAAAAAATAAGTGTATTTGGCTCAAGATTCTGGTGGCAGGAAAGTCCAAGATTGGGCATCTGCATGTGTGGAGGGCCTCAGGCTGCTTCCACTCATGGCGGAAGGAGAGGGGAGCTGGCATGTGCAGGGATCACGTGGTGAGAGAGGAAGCGGGGGCGGAGAGGGAGGTGTGGGCTCTTTTTAACAACCAGTCCTCAGGAGAGCTGATAGAGCGAGAACCCCCTCATCCACGAGGGAGGGCATTAATCTATTCATGAGGGATCCCCATGACCCAAACACCTCCCACTAGGTCCCGCCTCCAACATTGGGGGTCAAATTTCAACATGAGATTTGGAGGGGACAAACATACAAACTATAGCACACACACATATGTAGACACACACACTCACACTCATGTACACACACATATATAAGCACACACACAAGACACACTCATACTCATACACACACACATCTACAGACACACACACCCTCACCATCAACAGAGCCAGGCCAGTAGACAGTGTTGGCCTTGCCGAGAGAGACTTCTGTTTGTCATCCCTTCCTGTTCTTCTTGGGCACCAAGGAGCATAGCTGAGAACAGAACCGGGAGTGGCAGAGTCTCCAGGCAGACATTTCCCAGTTAGGGGCTCAGCAATGGGGGACCACCCAGTTGTGCCTGGTGGCATCAGGCCCACTGTTGTGGGCACAAGGCACACTGTGACACATCCTCTGGCCAGGCATATCCCTCTGCATGGAAGCAGCTTGTCCTCCTTTATCTCCCTGTAGCTGTCCCAACACTTCTGGCCATGGGGGACCCTCACTCCAGCTGGCAATCCTGGAGCCTTGCTCCCCTGGCCACAGGACAGAGCATGAGTGGTGGTCACAGCAGGGTGGGTGAGAAAAGGGACTCTCAGAGGACCCTGCAGCCCTCAGGAGAGAACAGAAATATTGAACCCACGTCATCCACTGTCCAGTCCCACCACAGATTAGAGGGGCATCCCCTCCTGAGCCACCAGCCTCAAGGCCCAGTCTCAGTGGTAGGAGCCAGTGGACTGCCCCTCCGGGAGTCCGCAGCAGGTAAGGGGACCAGCACCGACTCCTGCTGTCCCCAGCATGCTGCACAAGGCAGACTCCCCAGTGAAAGCAAGGTCACTAGCCCCACCCATATCTGGGCTGCTCTGTTCTCTCCCCCTAATGGTCCAGCCTCAGTCAGTTCCTCCCTGTGGCCAGAGGTGCTGGGTGAGTTACCAGAAGAAGCACAAGAAAAAGCAGTAACTGCTGCCCTGGACATGGGTGTTCTTGGATGCCAACCACCAACTGTGCTGCAGGATCCCCTCCTTCCTTCTGCCCATGGCCTACAGCCTCCCATTGCTGTGTCTGATCCTTTCCATGCAGAGCAGACAGCCCTTACACCTGTCTCTCTGGGCGCCAGGCCTTCCTCTCTGTATCCCAAAATGCATTAAGGAAAGACATTGGTCTCCCACTTTAGCCATAAAAAAAAAAGAAAAAGAAAAAAAGACAGATCCTTATAATTGCATGGTTTTTCTAATTGTTTTGCTTTGTTTTCGTTTCCTTAACATTTTTCAGATCAAAGTTTTAGGCAGGACTCCCTCTGTCTTTGATCAGAGAAAATGGGTGATTCTAAAAATGTTAAAAGAGGAAAAAAGGAGAGGCTACTGGCATTCACTTGAGGTTGAGAACGGAGGAAAACTCACAGGGTAACAGAATGAAAGTTACCTGGGGTGAGGTCACTGGTCGGTTGAGCTCAAATGAAGTGGGTTTGTCTTAAGAGTTAAAAAATTAATGGCAATTCTTGGTTTACCTGGTTTGGTCTTTAGGAAACTTGGTGCTGAATTGTCCAGGGAAAATATATGTATTTGTTGGAAACTTTCCTATTACAGGGGAAAGAGGACCCTATTAATTAACAGGGGACACTACCAGGTCCAGAACTATACTTCTCCACCCACTCTGAGGTCCTCCTCTGGCTCCATCTGGGGACGAGCCCCAGGCCCCACCTTCCTAGTCCAGGCCTGGGCTGTTGTAGGGTTGGAAGGCCTTCCATAGAGGGGCATCCATCTGAGATCAAAGGCCTTAACAGGTGTTGGCCCGCTGCACCCGCGACCCAAGGCATGGTGCTCAGACCCGGGGGTTCTTTGGGCATAAGATTATCCTTCATAGATGAAATGCTGGCTAAGGGCACCTGTAGCCTTAGGCCCCGGATAAGACCCAAAGCAAAGAGGAGCAAGGTAAAGCATGCACGTTGGGCCCAGGAGAGGCAGACTCTGGTGCAGGGGAGCCTCCTTTTCTGCCCTCCCATCGCTGCCACGCCTGCGGCCCTCATCAGGGCAGACACCCAGCCTGCCCCTGCTGTCTCTGCAGAGCTTCATCCTAGCCTCCTGCAGTCAGTCCACTTAATGAGGTAGCTTATTAAATGGCTGCTTCATTGTCTATGGGATAAAACCAGGCCATGAAAGTCATTACCTGCTGAGGGACAAAAAGCAAATACACACACACATACATGCACACATGTGCACACATGCACACACACGATCTTTGTATGTTGTGGAAGGCAGTTCATTCCGATGAAGGAAATTGAAAACACTTGGAGAGAAATCCCAGTCGCTGGTGTACCATTCCCATCAGAGAAGGGGCAAAGCCTACGGGGAGTAGGGTGCCCCATTACTAGGTCTGTGGTTGAATCAAAGGATGAGTTTCATTTATCCCAAAATTATCAAAGAGGGCCATTGGTGCTCGATGTGTAGATTTCCTGTAGACACTACGGATCACATAAGAGAATATAACCACGGCTGGTCTACGATGTGGAAAAAACCTTCCCAGCTGGAAAGGGGGAGAGGGCATCTATAGGAGCGGAGAAAATCTCCTCGAGAAAGCAAAAGTAGCCCACTTTACTTTTTATCCAAACTGACAAATTTGACTTGTCAGATGCAAGTTCAACTTGTGGACAATGCACTCAAGACTGATAATCACCATAGTAACCGTGGTGTCACGTGATTACACAGAAGCCGAAGAGACAGAAGAGCAGCTTCCCAGACTGCTTCTCTTCTGGTAAATTCTGCGATGTCAGCCTAATTAGCAGGAATCGGGACCTTGGTCTAAGTAATTGGCAGACATTCTTAAAAAAGAACAAAGATAATTTAGCACCTTCTCTTCCTATTCACGAGGCTGTGCCAGGACAGGGCCCCGAGGTGGCATCGCCCTCACCCTCCCTCCTAGCTGGCCAAGCTCCAAGCAGCACTTATAAATGTGTTTCTTTGTGGAGTCACGTCTGGAGAAAAACTCAACTTCTTCTCTGGAAGCTTTTAAAATATCAGAAACTAGTGAGCAAAAGGAACCAGCAACACATTTCAGAACTATCCCAATTCCTTTTGTAATTAGTATTATAAATTTCAACTTCTTTCGTTTCCAACTACTTCTCCCTACAAAATACAATGTATTTGAAGCTTCCATCCATAACACATTTTGTTCTTACGCTAGAAAACACTGTCCCCTTTCAAGGCATAGCTCTCTTGGTCGCGTTTAATGCAGGTCTGGAGATTGATGAGGGTGTCATTATCACTGGCTTGCTGAAGATATTGGTGACTCGCCAGGCCAGGAGGCGGCAGGGCTGTTTGCCCATGTGGACCCCGCCTACTGGGGCTCAGCGGCCGCTGTCCCCACAGGTGGCTGCCTTTCACAGGAAGGGGGCTGCCCTCTCCACAGCTGGGCATCAGCCTGTGGAAATCTGTGCCCAGGCGGCTCAGGTGGCTCAGGCGCAGCTTGTCCAAGTCGCAAGCACTTTGCTTTGTCTGCCCAGGGACAATTGCCCCATTGTCTTCAGGCTAATGAAGATTTTGGTCAAAACACAATGATTTCAAACATCTCATGGGCCTCTTTGCCCTTCATCTGGGACAGCAGTCCCTGCAGAATTGCCTCCTCTGAGTCTGGCCAGCGGAGTTAGTGCATGGGGGTGCGTTATAATGAACCACGCTGGCCGTTGCTACCTGCCAGGAGTGACCCCAGCTCCTAACCAAACTGTGTGTGAGTGTGTGTGAGCTGTGAAAATGAACAAAAACCAGCCAAATGAAAACAAGCAAAGGCTATGTATTTGGAGCTCACCTTAGCAAGGGGCTTGGTCACCAGCACTTGCGTTTTGCCAGAGACACGGAGGCAGGCAGGGGCCTGGGAAAGCCTTAGTGGACAGAAGGGAATGGCCTGGGGAAGCCAAAGGTGGGCTACTAGGAATGGGGCCTCCTGTGCGAGTGGTTAGAGGGCATGTTTGGCTCTGGCTGGTTGGTCCTAAGTTGGAAGGGAACAAAAATAGGGCATCAGTCAGTTACTAGAAGTTTTGGGCTGATTGCCATAGGGGTTGTTGTTTGGCTTCCTGGATTGATGGCTGCAGATTGGGGGTCGGAGTTCTTTCTTTCTATATGTTCTGGACATTGTCTGTCCTTATATTCACTCTGTCAGAGTGTGTACAAGGCTGTCTTCTCCCAGAACCTGCTTGAAATTAAGAAGAGGTCAAACAGATGGGTGTGGGGACGGAGAGTCCTCTTGCTGTACAAACAGATGCAGGTGGAATTCAGTATGCCTTTGCAAGAACTGGGTTCTAGGGGTTCTGAGTCAACTGCTCCCCTGGCCCAGCTGAAGTCTCTGTACCTCAAGGCTCGGGCACCTTTCTCAGGCACTGCTGGGAATTCGGGATGGTGTGTTGGAGGTCAATGTTGGGCACCATGAGTGGAAACTATGAACTGGGGCGAGTTGGCCCCCTGGTACACCCACGTGAGGATTCTCTTTCCTCCCTGCTCCCCCTGTCCGCAGGGGGCCATCTCTCCACCACCCCACTCACCACCCCTACTGCAAGGTCTTGTCTTCATATTTACTGCTTTTTCCCAAGGGGAGGGCTACTGAAAAGGCAGTCAAAGTTCATTTATATTTAACTGGGAGACAAAGCCCAAAGACAAGCACTGAGTCCCTAGTTGTGGAATGCCAGACACCTTGCAGCAGGTGGTGGTTCTGCAACGCCCGGGTCCAGACGGCAGTCAACTCCACCCACACGTCAGGCGGGCGACAGCATTTCCAGACATACTCCTTGTTTAGACGAGGAGTTCGTGTCCCCAGTAGCATTCCTTCAAGCAGAAAAATGATTCTAGATCTTTCCAGAGGTCACAGACTGTAGGCTCAGGGGCTACGCAGTCTGGAGATGTGCTTTGTTCAGCACACATGCACTTTAAGTTTTTAAATGACCTGTCAAGATCTTAAAATCAAGAGTTGACCTTTAACATTCAAAAGAAAATCTGTATTTTCCAACTTCCCTTGGAACATGGGGTGATCTGGCAGTACTTGGCCATCTTCCCACCTGCAGATGCTCAGAAGAATAACAGCTGCCCCGCCAAGAGGAACCACCTGTTCGCTTCCTCGCCACAATCTTGTCTGGCCTGCAGTTCCCTTCTGTATGTCCTTGTTGTGGACTGACTACTGTGTCCTGCCAGATTCATGTGTTGAAATTCTCACTCCCAAGGTAACGGTGTTAGGAGGTGGGGCCTTTGAGGGGTGATTAGGTCATGACGGTGGAGCCCTCATGAATGGGATTAGTGCCCTTATAAAAGAGACTCTGGAGAACTCTCTTGCTCTTTCCATCATATGGGGGAACGAGACTTTGCAGTCTGCAAACTGAAAGAGAGCCCTCGCCAGAACCCAACCGTGCTGGCCCTGATCTTGGACTTCTGGCCTCCAGAACTGTGAGGAATAATTTTCTGTTGTTTACAGACCTCCCAGTCTATGGTATTCTGTTGCAGCAGCCGCAACTGACTAAGCCAGTCACCTACAAGGCCCAGTGGGCATTTGACCCAGGATAGCTCACTTGGGAAAAGCATCATAATCTCTTTTCCCAGAAGCTTTTGTTTCTGGTGGATTCATGGGGGATTCTGGGCATAGGAGAGCCAAGTGATGGGTATAGAGCAACCTCACATGCTTAACCTGGCCTCCCTGGACTGAGATGGGTGGGAGTGTTTCCTGGGACCCCTCTTTCCTGTTCCCTCCTCTTCTTGTGAGAAATGTCTCCTCTTGAGATAGGAACACTCATACACTGCTGGTGGGACTGCAAACCAGTACAACCTCTGTGGAAAGCAATATGGAGATACCTTAAAGCGATACAAGTAGAACTACCGTTTGATCCAGCAACCCCATTACTGGGCATCTACCCAAAAGAACAAAAGACATTCTATAAAAAAGACATCTACACTCGAATGTTTATAACAGCACAATTCATAATTGCAAAGATGTGGAAACAACCCAAGTGCCCATCAATACATGAGTGGATTAATAAAATGTGGTATATGTGTGCCATGGAGTACTACTCAGCTACAAGACACAATGGTGATGTAGCACCTCTTGTATTTTCCTGGATAGAGCCGGAACCCATTTTACTAAGTGAAGTATCCCAAGAATGGAAAAATAAGCACCACATGTACTCACCAGAAAATTGGTTTCACTGATTAGCACCTAAGTACATATGTAGGAATAACATTTATTGGGCATCAGGCAGATGGCAGGGGGAAGGAGGGGATGGGTATATACATACATAATGAGTGCAATATTTCTGGGGGATGGACACGCTTGAAGCTCTGACTCCTGACGGGAAGGGGGAGAAAGGCAACACAAGTAACTTAAACATTTGTACCCCCATAATATGCTGAAATTAAAAAAAAAATTCTCCTTTTGTCTCAGACACAAAGGGAACTGCTGAGGAAGGAAGGGCTAACTGTTCACCGCGTTTGCACAGCCCAGAGTGAACGTCCGAGAGATTGATGTGAGTGCGCCGGTTGCTACTGCACCCCAGGCCTAGCAGGAGGTGGTGGGTGTTAAGGCATCAGTATCAGAGTCAGGTATGGGACTTTACCTCTCAGGACCTCAGATTCCTCCTCTGCATGATGGGATATGATTCCTAGCACCCAAGTTTATAAGTCTCCCCTGGGCAAGTGTAAAATGTGGCTGTTAGGGAATATTGTTGGCTATTAATCATATCCATCAGGATAGGCTGCTGCTGCTGTAGCGGTAAATGAAGCCCAAACTCAGAGTCTGCACCCAGCACACATTCATCTCTCTTATCTTTCATGCACGCCACATGCCTATCTTGGATCAGCAAGGTCCTGTTCTATGCCACCTCCACTCAAGGATGCCAGATGATAGAACCCTCCCACCAGAGTGTCATCAATCTCTGTGTTAGGGGAAGGGGACATGGTGTGTCAAGCTGGGCTTGAAGGCTACATCTCAGAAGAGACACCGTTACCTCAACTCACATTTCAATGGCCAAAGTAAGTCACAAGCCAAGTCTAACTGCAAGGAATATGGCCCCAAGCCTATGATTCCAAGTGCCATTTTCTTAATCTGTTTGGGCTGCTATAACAAAGCACCACAGAGTGGATGGCATATAAACAATAGAAATTTATTCCTTACAGTTCCAGATGCTGGGAAGTCCAAAGTGCTGGCAGATTTGGTATCTGGTGAAGGCCCGTTTCCTGTTTTATAGATGGCATCTTCTCGCTGTGTCCTCACATGGAAGGGGCAGAGAAACTCTCTGGTTTCTCTTTTATAAGAGCACTAATCCCATCCATGAAGGTGGAGCCCTCATGACCTAATCACCTCCTAACACCAACACGCTGGGGTGAGGCTTCTACATGGGGATTCTAGGGGGATACGGAGACCTCAGCGCCCCCACTGTTTCCTCCCAGCATGGCTGGCTCTGTGATTAGGATACTCTGTCCCATGGCCCACTTCCAAGGAGACCTTTTAGAGAGGTTTTCCCCAAAAGATAGAAGAATATGTCCTTCCTGAAGTTTTGGTTCCTCAAATTTATCTTATAGAGAAGTAATAATGACACATTCTCAATGAAAAGACCCAAAAGACCAAATGCCTCCTTCACTTCACATATAAAACCATCTTCTTTGGGCCTGGCCAAGACTTCTCCTGAGTTTTTAAGTCAGGAGAACATCTAGGCCTATTCAATGTGCTGTTTGACCCTAGCTCACAGCAGCTGCCAGATTAAGGAGGAGCAGAGGTCTCTTCAACTCAGGGTGCCTGTGAAATTTAAAAGAATGCTCATGTTGACTGGGGCTTGTTAACCATACAGAGAATGCTGTGGATGCTTCTTCTGAGGCCCCCCAAGAGTCTACCTCCTTTCACTGCAGTGTGAAGACTCTGTGGGGGATCATGCATAGGTTCTTGGGGTGTGCTAGGGAACTGTGGGCAGGTATGACTCCACCCAGCATCCTTCAGCTTACCCCCAAGAGGGCGCAGAATGTGGTCCCTCCATTGCCATGAAACCCCAAAAAGTGTCGACTGATATTGCAGATCACTCCAATATCCAACCCTGGAATGCAACACAGCATCCTCCTGAAGCCATGCTGAGGAAGACCAGGAGGAGCCTGCTAAGTAGGCTGTACTGTTAAAAACAGAACAGAAAGACCCGTGCTTATCCCATTGCACTATGCCCGGTGGCCATTGGGACAGTATGCAGTAAAAAGAAAGGAAAAAATAATTTTGAAAATGATTTCAGAAATGCTCTCAGAGGAGTCATAGCTACCATGCATTGTTGGTGAGGGCTTATTCTGTCCTGCTCTCAGCCCTTGATGTGGATTTAACCTCCCCAATAGCCCCACTGGGTAGCTACTATTATTTACAGATAAGGATTGTTTTTTAGCTCAGAGTGGTTCAGAATCTTACAAAATATTCTCAAGAACTGTGTTGGCCCTGAAATAACCCCACCTTGGGCTGCATGTGGGGTGAAACAAAGGCACCATCGGGCCAGGCACCAATGTTCCGAGAAGTTCCCATCCCTTCCCTGGCCCACTCACCCCTTCTCCTGGGAGGGGGAGTATCCTCACTGTCCCCTGCTTTAGGCCAGCCCCTGCTGTGAGGGCTGGGCAGGATTCAGCAGAGATGCAGGCCTCTGCTCCTTCCATCTCTGTGCATGTAGTAATTTTTAGAGGACAGAAACTACACAGAGCTAGTGATGGCACAGCAAAGATTCAAACCAAACAGCCCAGCTTTGAGCCACTAAACCTCTCTGCCTCCTATTATAATGTGATTATATTATAAGCCAAGTTTGAAAGACCACCCACTGCTTTCTTTATTGGATTCTTCCCATAAAGTGGCCATGCTGGTAGCACAATTCCCTAAGGAAATAGAAAATGACTATTCTAAAATAAATCTGAGGACACACCCAGCCACAAAGTGGGAGGCAAATGCAAAGTGGGGGGACAAATGCAACCAGGGACTTGGGGTCTGGCGGTTAGACCCACAACAACAGCCTGACTTTGCTCAGGGCTAAAATGCAAAGGACTCAGCCACCCAGGACCTGGGAGGTGCTGCAAACATGGCCTCCTCTCCCCATTAAGGGCCATTCTGTCCACGCTTGGTGTTGGGTTTTCCTTGAAGAGCAGTTGAGAGCTGCAAGGTCGGGTGGGGAGGCAAGAGGAGGCAGGAAGAGCTGCAAGGGGCACCTCGAAAAAGGGCCAAGAAAGAAAAGGGAAGGCGGGCAGGGCTCATTTGCGTAACACCACACCTGGGAGAGGCCTGTGGCCTGCCTCACCTTATAAGTGGTCCTGGGTCCCAGAGAAAACACTTAACTCCCATTCCTTGTATACTGTTTCTAAAAGCACGAAGTGTGTATAGTTCTAGAAATACAGTCACATAAAATGCTAGAATGACATGCTTTATTTAAGTACTTAAAAGTACCCCTTGACGCTTGAGTTACCTGGAAGTTGGCCTCAGGGAAATACCTTGTTGACTTACCCTCACATGGATAAATAAGACGTGGTCACAGGCAGGGACAGGGTGGGGAGAAAGGTTATTTTAACATTTTATGCAGTCCCAGGGATTCTCTGGAGAGCACTTTGGGGAATATTCGTAACTTGAGTCCTCTTACTAAGTGTAAGCCATGCAGCTATACCCTGCCAGGCCAGGCGGCATTATTAACCCCCCTTTGCGGATGAGGTAACTACAAGACATGAATTCCCCAGCCTGGCAGAGTGGAATTCGCCCTCAGAGTGGCAGCCACTGTTCTGGGTGCAATGTCTTCGATGTGTGCCACTGGAGCGGGCGGGAGAGAGGCAACGCAAGAGGAGAGACTGAATGAGAGCGTGCAGGGAGGGCTGGGCTGGCGCAGGAGAGCACGGGACACAGTTGGGACCGAACTGGCTGACGCTGTCTTAGCCCAAGAATGGGCACCACAATTCCAGAGGACTTCTGGAAGCTTCCCCGCCACAGCCAGCGCAGAGCCCTTCCCCCGCTCCAGCCTGCCCTATCTCTGTTTGGTGAGGCTCCCTGTCACCAGCTCCTCTTTGCCCTGGGTCCCCCTTGGCATCAGAAACCCTAAGTGAAGCCAGCGGCCCCACAGGATTCTAGGAATTACTCTTTTCCCATTTCCTGAACGGGTTTTCAAAATCGCCTCAGAGGTGGCTTTAAAAGTCATGCCCCACACAGCAAGTCTGCCCTCCACAGACTCCAAATGGTTCCAGCGCCGGGCAGGAGCAGTGTGGGCAGTTTGGGTAGACTGCACTTCAGGTCAGGTTGTCTGCGTCATTCAGCCTGTCTGGGGAGAGGAACTGTGAGGGCCAAGCCGTCCCCAGGAGGAGGCCTCCCTCCCCGGCTCTTCTCTCAGCCCTGACTGTGGGACCTCTGGGCCCAAATGCTAATTCTGAGGTAAAATGTTCCCCAGACTCAATCTGGGAAAACAATAAAACCCCAAGAGAAATTTCTACTAGTGATCTGAATATTGGGTTTCATCTTATAAAATGTATACAACTTAAAAAATATATATATAAAAGCCCAATTTTAATGCCTCCAACTTTTACTTTACAAAGTAAAACTAGCAGACATGGTCACTGTTCTACTCTGCGAAGATGATTATGAAGCCCCGAAGGCCCTGAGGGGGCCAGGGCTACCCGCCTGTCCAGACGGCACAGCCAAGGCCCCAGGTGAGGGCAGGGCCTGGCTCCCCAGCAAAAGGTCGCGCCAACAAGCCTGCATCTTCGCCTCGGCAGAGTTTTTCCCGTTAGCTGTGTAATTTTCTAACCCTGGGATGTAGATGGAATCCTCTTCGTTTTGCAAATGAGAACACTGAGGCCCAAAAGGCGAAGGGTCTCCCCACGGTACCACAGTGAGAGGGAGGCAGAGCCAGGAGGACCCTCACTTCCATCTCCTGATTCCACCTGCTGTTCTCCATTTCACCACACGTGCCTGCAGGGAACGGCCGCTCCTGATGGGGTGTGTACCTGAGGAAAAAACGCAATGCCCTTCTGTAATTTCCGTAGGGGCTGGTCTTCCCCTTAAGGGTGGAATGACCCTCCCTGCTAGCCTTAGAGGAAGCAGCAGATTTTCTCCCACTCTTGTGGCAGGATATGTGCAGCCAACTTTCCGACTCAGGTTTCCAGATCTGTAGGGAGCCCTTCCTGATCAGTGAGTGGATTTTTCCATTTTATGCATTTTCCTGAGGCAACGGGGGCTCTTTGCCTTTTGTGGCAAGACAGGCTTTAAAAATTTTCAGGGGGAGAAGGAGGACTGGCCAGAAAAGTCATTGAGAGTTGGAGAAGGCTGCATGGTAGACCTGTCCATGCATGGGAGTGTGTCTCCCTAACCAGGAGACTGGGGTGTGGCACCCATGTCCCCTCCTCATAACCCAGTGTTCGTGTGGATGGAACTGGACAGGTAGTTGTGTAGGGGCAACACCCTGGAACGCTGTGCAGGGCTTGAAATGATAGTCTCAAGAGTGACCCGGCGGAGAGAGGAAGGGTGAACTCTTGCAGTCTAAAAGCATGTGTTAAAAGTCAGAGTAGACCAGGTTTGATTTCCACTGCACAAAGGGATTGTTTTCTACCTTTTCAGCAGGCAGACGTTTCCCTTGGGTGATAGCATGGCCAATGAAAGGTCACACAGACCAGTGACTCTCAGGGATGCCAACAGAGCAGGGCAGACACGTGCCCTAGTTTTCCAGGGAGCAGACTGAGTGAGCCGTAGGAGGGTCCTTCTGATGTTAATCTTGGCAGAATTCTCAAATGAGTTGGCAAATAGTGACTGGAGATAAAGTAAAACTTTGTTCAAAGAGCAACCTCTGGACTGACTCTGATTACCCTCCACGCCCCACCTAGGCAGGGAGGAGAGATCAGAAAGCCAGCAGCAAACAGTAAACTTTTCCAAGAATTAGGGAAGAAGAGGTTCCTGACACCCTGCAACAAAAACAACCTCAAAATTCCCCTGGAGAGAGACCCACAGGAGCTGGAGTCAAGGTGGCCTTTCACGTCCCTGAGGGAGGAGTCACTGACAAGTGTGCTGGGCATTGTCTGGTCATGGAAGAAAGGCTAAAGGACTGAAAGAAAATACAAGAGAACACGTTTATGATGTTGGAGCAAGAGTAGGGAGGCCTTGAGCAAGACACAAATCACAAAGGAAGAGTGATGCCTGCCTTCATCAAAACATGAAACTTCTGATTCAAAGTCAGAAACCACGAAAAGCTGAGACAAAAGACAAGCAACAGAGGAGGAGAGGATATATGTGTATGTATATATGTGTGTGTATGTGTGAATATATACACACATACACATATACAAATGTATGTGTATACACAGAAATTATGTATTGTTACCCAAGCTCTATGAAGAACTCCTATCTACCAGCAAAGAAAAAGACCTAGACCAACAACCCAATAGAAAAATAAAGAAGAGAACCACCTGATTCATAGAAAAGAAAATGCAAATGGATAATAGGAGGGTCCGGAGGGACTCTTGCTTGTCTAACTTGTGTACATTACATTTCCAATGAAGGCTTATGATTATACTAATTTTATAAATAAAAATAAAAAATTACATGAAGATTAAACCCATGTAATGTGACATATCAGTTTGCTAATACATAGGAAGGGACCTCCTAACCTAAAAAATATGAGCCCTTTTGTGTGAAGCTGGGTTTCAACAGTCCAAGAAGAGAGAAGGGCTGCAGGGGACAGAGGGCCAAGGGACAGGGCAGGGGGCTGGCTGGTGTGGCAAGGGCTCACAAAAGATGGCAGCCCAGCAGGTGTGTGGAGCCGGGTCTGGGCTTGGATGTGCCCCAAGGGCTGGGTGCTCAGGACGGTGTGACAAAGGCAGATGACTGGTGGGGGGGACTCTCCACTTGAGTCAAGGTGACATGCAGGGCCCCCCAGTGCCTGGGAAGGATGGAGTCCAAATTTAAGACCCTACTGAACTCCATTCTGCAATCTACGCTTCATTTATATTAGATTAACTGAAATTAACAAGAGCAATTTCAGTTTGGGGCCATGAATTTTAAATCATTATAACTAGGCTCAAACACATCTTTATTAATCAAAATAGGAACCATTACAATCAACACATTTTTACTGATGAGAAATAAGTTTGTTTACTCCTGTAGCATAAAAATCTATGCTTTGGGATTCCACAAACTCTTAGAAAGCATTTTCTGCATCCTGCTGGTTGTGGAAGTGTTTTCCC